>LOEQ01005620.1:36476-47893 GCA_001685075.1 Bramus lutescens
CTATCTATCTATCTATCTATCTATCTATCTATCATCTATCTATCCATCCATCTAGAGAGAGAGAGAGAGAGAGAGAGAGAGAGAGAGAATGAATATATGAGGTAGAAAAGATATATGTTCATCACATTCCATGTATGGAAGTCAGAAAAACATATCTTTCTACCATGTGGATTCCAAACTCACATCTTTTGTCTTGGCAGCAAATACCTTTACCCACTGAGAAAACCTGCCTCATTTATTCTTTCTAAATAACAAACCATTGAAGATTATAGTTACAGTATTAGATTGCCTTGTTTTGAGTTCAAACCTGCATTCATTATCAAGTGACCACAGGCAACTTGATGGGCATCAATGTCTCCATTAATGGAATAGGATAATAATGACATACGTGGTTTCAATATCTGGTGTTGGGGGTTTTTAATGCCTATGAACCACAAAAGTGGCCAAAATGGAGCAATAACACTTAGGGTGCAGTGGCGGCTTGTATGTCTTTGCAGCAACCAATATCTCAGTAATTATACTTGAGATCCACTCAATAATAGGTAAACCATGCCTAATATTGGAAACCTAGCCAAATACTAAGTGCTAGCCAAGTTGTAAATCTTGAAAAGGGACCTACAATTGCCACTTTACTAAGCCAGCATAATTCCTAACATTTGTCCTTATACCTATATCTAAATGTGGTATTCATTCTTCATTTAGACAAAGACTACTACAGAAAATCACAATTAATCAAACCCAGAGGTTGAAGCCCAATCCCAGTGGATGGATAAATCTACAAAATAGTTTTGCCTGTGGTACTCAGGGAACATTGCAAAAGAGAGGCTAGGAAGATTATAAGAACCAGAGGATTATGGAGTTTGCTGTGGGATAAAATTTTCTAGGAATTTTAGAAGTTCCATGCAAAAAGTCTCACCAGCATGATTGCCTAAGTGTGAACTGAAAAGGGATTGCTCAAATGGACATTCGAAAGTTGATGGAGGAAAGAGCAGGAAGTTTTGACCCTACACAAATAAACATCAGTGCATCTACCTGTATTTCCATCTTATCATGCACTAATCATCCACTTACACCATCTTATGACTTTAAGTATGTACAGAGGACTGTTTGGAATTGTTTTTAACAAGTGAGAATAAATAAAAATTGAATATGAACAATTACTTTTAATAAGTATCTCTCCAATCTTAATCCTCTTTAGACTATGATTACATAAAGATTATAATTTCTCTATATACATGTAGATGGCAGGAAGTTATATCTCGAATAGAATGATTTGTCTGTATGGAAGCCCAAACCTCTGTGCCTAACGGTGTCATTCATGTTTATTACATACCTTTGATCTCTTAGATGAATGAGGGCTGAAAATGTCCTTGTTTTTTTTTTAACTCTTATTCTGCTTTGCAGCTTTTAAATGAGACTTTAATAAGTTCTCTTTTCTCTTACTTTTATCCTCTCTCATGTCCCATCTCCCTCACATGTATCCTCTCTCATGTTAGTGGCGATAGGGTTCTCTGTGCAAATGTGGACCCCCAGACAAATGTAGAAGATAGATTGACCTCCTATTTTAGAAATCATACAGGACTCTCCTCTTGTTACCTTTCATCCATGAAGAAAAGAGTAAATTTACTGAAAAGTGAGCTGTGGAAAACAACCTACATCATCCCCACGACATTCTTAGTAAAGCCACAAGCCTCATGCAAGTTGGAGACTCCTTGGTGTTATGAAAAGAGGAATCAGAATGACTGATGACTCATTGGGGAATTATACATTCATGTTTATTAACTTTAATTATTGGAGCTCTATAAAATTTTCTCAGTTCATGTTGCATTAGAAACTGAGAAGTTAATTGCTCCTGGAATTTAATTGCTTTATGCTTTTCTATAATATAAACTTCTACTTCAAGAGGAAGGACAAATGAGTTGGTATGTTTCTGCATTTGTAGAGGGTTATGCATTTAAAAAAAATCGGTCTTTTTGTTAGTTGTAGCACTGAATTACAAATGCAATTTTAGAAACATGGGAAGAGAAACAAATTTTGCAAGCCTATATTCTGCATGTACTAAAAGACTAACAAGGGTTTCCCAAAATGTATCCTATAACTTTTCCAGAATCGATGTGTGTTTAAAATTACCATTGTATAGTTTTAAAAATAATATATTTTGATATTTTGTGGATATGTTAGGTTTTTTACTATTGCAAGACAACTGGACCCGTTCTGACCTCTCCATATATTTTTCAAACATTATCTCATGTGGCCAAAATAGTGTAAGGTGCCTGGCTGCTACCCACAATACAGTAGTGTAGGTGTAGGAAGTAATATTTTAGTTTAGCACCAAACTTTTTATCACTATGTGTAAGACATTCTTGAAGGCATCCATTTCCTCTTAGTTATCAAGTGATAAAATAAGAAGTCAATGCACTAAACAGAGCCACTGTTAATTTTCACTTGAAACAATATTTGAGCAATGCTACTCATTCTGCTAGCCAGACACCATAAAGGCTTGCTGATGTGCCATGGTGAATGCAAGAGAAAAGGTACACATCGTACCCTCAGGCAGTTTGTCATCAGAGGTGAAGATGCCCTTGAATGCTGACCAAACACAAATCAGACTGGGAAATATGCAACTCTCTGAGAACATAGAGGATGGAAATGGGAAGAGCAGCAGTCAGAAAGGGGAGCTTTGAACCTTGTCTTCTTGTCACACTGTAAAATGTAGCTAGACTGGACCTGTGGGGTGGGTTCCTTGAAATGTATAGCTTGGCTTGAGAAGAGGCAGCAACATGTATGTCCATGATGTACAAAAACATGATACATGTATTTTGTGTCATTAAACTCTAAAAGGCTTCCCAGAACCTCAGAATATTGACTAACAATTATCTAAATCAAAACAAATTGCTTGATGCATGGCTTTTTTTCATGTGCTCCACAACCTGGAAATTATTTAAAAGACAAGAAAGATAAAATATAGACAAAGGTGAGGCACACTTACTTAAGTCTGATTGTTTTATTCATTAAAGACTAATTCGGCAACCAAAACTCTCCAAGTTGAAGGCAGACGAGAAATATGCTAAATTCACCTGTCGTAAGTACCTTCATAAATAGAAGACACTTATTAATTACCTCTGGGCCTTTAGTACCCCATCTTCACCTAGTATATAGACTTGAATCTCATAAATAAATGGATGAGCACATCATTAAGTGTGTTGGTCATTCTCAGTCAGAACAGCAAGACGCTTATTAGAAATGTATGCCTCTCCATGCTCCTCACAAGGTGTCATAGTCCCACAAGAAGAAGTGATTAGCAAAGCCATTAGAGGGAACTGACACCTGACCCAGACAGGAGTATGGTGGCAGTTATATGGCAAATCCATATGTTCAAGAAATCCAGTGTTTGCTGAACACTTCTCTTCAAATGTCCGCAGACTTCATCATCTATTTGCCCAGAAGCACAAAGCAGTGCCTATTTAAGCATTAGGAAATGGTAAGATGATCAGCTATCTAACCACTCTTTGAGTCTAAACCCCAATGTCTTTGTAACAGAAGACATTTTATGTGCTCTTTGTCATACTAATAAATGGATAACAATCCATTGTGCAGCCTGATTTAATACCTGGGAATGAAATTTTGGATCTCTTTTCCAGGGGTGAAGTCTTAAAGAAACATAAGTTTGAGATTCTCTCATTTACAGAATAAGATGAAATGGACATGTGAAAGTCAACGACCCAGTCAAGGCCAGAAACACTGTAAGAGAAATGTTCAACATCAGAAATTCAGGAGACAGATTTGAGCAGAAGGGGTCAATGTAGGTCTCAGAAGATGTGAAGACTTTGATCCTGTAAAGAGATAGGGGCATTCTTTGTGAAGACCGAGCCTAAAATGTGAGCCTCCAGGTGAAGTCAGTTAAGCGGTTTCACTAAAACCTTGGTCTAATATTGAATCCTGGGTTTTCAGATGAGAATGCTGGAATCTGGCATTGTGCACAATAGATTTGTGTAAATTTGTTTTGAAGTCAGAATACAAAGAGTGAGGCAGTGGTCCATGCTCAGTGCTTCAGATATGCCAGTCCCAGTGAAGTAAGGGGCTCTATGCCATCATTTATTTTGTCTTATTATCATCATGCTAAATGGTAACTCTAATGTCATTAGGAGTCTTCTATACTCAGGCTGTGATGTAACACTAAGGAATGTCATATGCATTTAAGAAGCTGCATAACTAAGTTTTGGGGCTAGATACTGGTCTCTTTGTTTTTGTGTATGTCAGTTCTGGCCATTTTCACAAAGGAAACAAGAACAAAAGTCCTAAAAAGACAAAGATATATATATGAATTACCATAGTTGTTTTAGCAAGACAAGTAACATTTACTCTCACCTTCAGGTTACCAACTTGAGCTTTAGTATACATTTTACAAAGGAATAGGTGAGGCAGGACCAAGAAATAAGTTATAATTTTGGGACATGGCTAAACTGTGATCTGGTTGATGGCTGTCTCAATTCTGGTTTTGCTGAATGATCCTAGAGCCAGGCATAGTGGCTCTTATCCATAATCCTAGTGCTGGGGAAGCTGGTGCAAGAGGACCTGCCCAGACATGCATGGATGAAAAGTAGGGCTCTGTCTCTAAAGCAAAACAAGTGAAGACAAAAATGGCCATGGAAATGTCTTTTTAAAATTGTTTTTATTGAGCTATTTATTTTTTTCCACTCCCCTCTCTTCCTCCCCTCTCCCCCTTCTGCCCACTTCCATGGTCCCCATGTTCACAGTGTATTCAGCAAATTTTGTCTTTTTCTACTTCCCATGTAGATTATATCCATGTATGTCCCTCTTAGGGTCCTCATTGTTGTCTAGATTCTCTGGAATTGTGAATTCTACGCTAGTTTTTCTTTGCTTTATGTCTAAAAGCCACTTATGAATAAGTACATATTATATTTGTCTTTCTGGGTCTGGGTTACCTCACTCAATAAAAGGAGGAAAATTCCCATAATTTTATTTTTTAAGACTGTTTTATTTATTATGTATTCAGGTTTCTGCCTGCATGTATGCTTGCAGTCCAGAAGAGGACACCAGATTTTATTACAGATGGCTGTGAGCCACTGTGTGGTTGCTAGGAATTGAACTCAGGACCTCTGGAGGAAGACTGGTCAGTGATCTTAACTTCTGAGCCTTTTCTCCAGCCCAGAATAGGCTTATTGTTTAAGAAAACACCCTGATTCCCAAGAAATGATTCCTGCTTAGGGATAGCTCACTATAGAATAATCATTCTCCCTGCTTCTGGGAGTCTATGGTAGCTTCAGGTTTAAGACCATGACAAAAGGCATTCAGGTAATTCTGGAGGAATTTGCCCCAGGACATTGTAAAATCTGACTTAAGATACTTCAGTTATTTTTATCTTTGTGTCTTTAGTCTTGAAAGAGGGTGTGACACATTGGATATCACTACTTGTAAAGAGATAATTTTTAAGAGATTGAAACACATATATTAAGAGGTAAGCAGAAACATCCCCCACTACAAACAAAGGTAGGAATATCAGGTTTTTATTCTGCTTTTAGTGGCCTTCCTGGTGGAAGTGAGGATTCAATGCCTGTTGTCAAAGTATTTTTCTACTTCCATGTTATTGTTTTATTGATTCTATTTTGTAACTTGCATAGCTTTGAACATAAATACTAAAGCAGAGCCTATAAGGGAGAAGGGTTGGGGGTACATAGTTGTCTTAGGAATTACTTAGACAAGGATGCCAAGCCTCTAATGCATAGTCAAGATGAGAAAGGGCCCGATAGTGGTGGGTATGCCGCTAGTAGGTTATCATCAGAGCTATCAGAGACAGGCCAGGTGACATTCCTACTATCAATTGTCACAACTCTGAGAAGTGATTCTTCTAGACTTGTCCCCAGAAGCAACCCCCCACATGGGAGATTAGAGGAGACTCTCTGTGTCCAGGTACCAAAGACCTTTTCATGGCTATCCCATGCTTCTACCTTCTTAAGCACTGGTCTTTGAAAAGATATTGCATCTGTTGGATATTCTCAGAGATCTCGTTATCAAAGGTTGGGGTATCAGCAGGCCTTATTTGTTCAGAAGGATTAAAATAATACAGATTTTCTTAATTAGTACTTAAAAGACCATGAAAGGCATTATTTAGAATATTTTCATTTACAAATGCCTAAAAATTCATATCCTAATAAATAGATTTATGATTACTTCAAGTAAAAAGAAAAAAAATGTGTCAAACAGTTACTGTATGTCAGATTCCTCTAGCTACTACTAGAAACATGAAGATAAATTGGACAGCAGTGCCTTTAAAGTAGCTACCAATCCTTTCTGAAAGTGTAATAAATTCTCAAATATCATATACGGAGGATTCTGGGATGTGTTCAAAAGCTGAACAGAACATCAGTATTGGGCACTTTAATTAATAGACAGATGTTTTCTACTTGAACTATATGGCAAGTTATCACAGGGTGGTAAAATATGGCTGAGGAATTCTGATTATATCTGGCCAGAGACATGAACTGTTTGGAGCACCTGATTGTCTTCCTTGTAGATCAAGAGATCAGTTGCATTCCTGCAGATCACATGATGTGAAGTCCCCAGCAATAAATAAAGAATTGGCTAAGGTGAAGGTTGTCACAGACTTACTTCATGGTTCCTTTTGATTCCTTAAGATGTTTTCGTCCTATCTGCAAGAGCCAAAAATGAAGGAAGAAAGAAAGAAAAAAATTCATTCTCTCAATATACAGAGGAAAAATTCAGCTTGAAATTACAGTTGGTTTCTGCTTATACATGTGTGCTGGGTGGGTTGTAAGTGCGATGCTTTGTGCTGTCTTCAGCTTTTATAGTTACAGTAATGAGGTAAAGAGGTTTCTTTAAAGGAGAAAACAATGCCTAGCAGGGAAGTAAAGCTGAATTATTTTGAGACAGAAACAACATCTCATTTCTGGAGCAGGCTAAAATTCTAAACTCTTATAATTATTAAGAATAAGGTAACTTTTAGAAGGAATCTTGATAATGCTGCATTGGAAATTATCTCATCCTATAATCCTCTTCTTTTACAATTTAGTTCAATAAGGTTTCCAGGCAGTAGATGCATTTTGGGTTCCTCATTTCTATAAGGTTCAAGATGGAGCTCAGTGGTAGTAAGAATTCAGTGATTATTGTCTTAAGATCCTTTGTGCATGTTAATGACCATTATGTGTGAAATTTGTTTTATATTTTATTAACATTATAACTGGGTTCAGGTTGTATTAGATTCCATTATACATAGTCTTCAATAATATTATATAAAAGACTATCAATTATTAAGTACATTTGTTGTCTTAGTCCCTTTAAATTACTGTGAAGATACACCATGACCAAGACAACTCTTAGAAGCCAATTAATTGGGGCTTGCTTACAGTTTCAGAGGTAAAATCTGTTATCGCCATGGCAGGGAGTAGACAAGCATGCCGCTGGAGTACTAGTTAAGAGCTATGCATCCTGATCCACAGGCAGCAGACGATGGATGCAGGGCTGGCTTGGGCTTTAAAACCCTCAAAGTCCACTCTCAGTGACACATCTCCTTCAAAAAGTCCATGCCTCCTAATCTTTTCTGTAGAAGAAAGTTTCTGTCCTGCCCAGTTCCTCAGCCATTCAGTCTCAAAGAAACACACGAAGGATTATATTAATTAAAACCTGTTTGGCCTATTAGCTCAGGCTTATTAATAACTAACTCTTCCAGCTTAAATTAACACCTTAATTCTTGTCTAGATTTATTCATGTGACTTGAAACCTTTTATCAGTGAGGCAGTCTCATCTTGCTTCCTCTGCTTCTGGCTGGTGAAGACAGACTGAGCCTTTCTTCTTCCCAAAATTTTCCTAGTTCATCCTGCCTGGCTACTTGTCTATCAGTGTTCTACTTATTCAATACAAGTGACAAATCTTTACAGGGTACAAGAGCATTATCCCACAGCATCTTCTCAAATAGTTTATCACATGGGGACTAAGCATGCAAATATATGAGTCCATGGTGGAGAGAGCATGTTTATTAAAATGACTACATATGTGTATCATATGTATTAAGTAATGTGTTAAAGTAAGCTATTAAATTTTCATAACCAAACCATTAACATGAGTTGCAAGAAGCTAGATGCATAGCAGCCTATCATAGTTCATAACAAATGTCTCTTCTCTGTCTCTAAAGTTCATGTCCCCAAGCACTGAACATAATGCTCCATTTTGTTAATAACAGCACATTATCTTCTTTCTCCTAGGGGGCAAAGCTTACAGGTAAAGATCAGCACTAAACACAAAAAGCAACGAGTCATTTTCAGTATGAATAGTTTTTTTTTCACAGAATGACTTTGCAGTGAAACAGGACACACACACACACACACACACACACATATGTGCACATGCATGGGTGCTTGCACACCATGTTTCCTAAGATGTAGACAGTCTCCTTTGGCCCATATAGAGAGGTGCCTCTGGTCAGTTGCTTCTTAACTCCTTATCTAGCATTCAAACTGAGTAGGATGATCGATGTGGATCCCTTAATAAACTGACATGCTCTTTCTAAATTGTGTAGTTCACTGAACAAATCAGGCCTATAATTGGAGAATAGATGGGGCACGGCAAGTCCTGGCATAGACCATACAACCAGGACTCGAGCTCATCCAGTCAGGAAAACATCCTTCTGTACATTAAATCTAAGATCATCGCCAATGCATCATGTTCATTATTTTTGTTCCTCATGCCTTCCTTGTTATCTTTCTTCCTGTTCCCATGTTCTGTTTCATTTTTTTTTCTTGCTACTTGCCAGATAGTGTTGACAAGTCTAGTTACTTCTTTTTATTTTATCCCGCCTGAATGGATGTTTTGTCTGTACACATGTCTACGTACCATGCACAAGCATCTAGTTATTTCTTATATCCAAATCTTAATAGGTTGAAGTAGCTTAAACACACTGTTTGTCAAATGTATTTGAGATCATTTTACAAGTTCTCCTGATGTCAACTCCTTCCCAAGTAAAAATGGATGAGACATACAGCCAGCTCTGGATAGATTCGTGTTTTACTTTCTCACCTGTCATCCTCAGGTGGGTCTCTTGAATGATGGCGAATCTTGATATTATTTTTGTGTTCCTGATATTGCTGCATTCTGTTCCTAAATTATGCCTGATGCTTTAGCCAAGAATTGTGTCCATCAACATGTACAATGATTTTTAAGTGGTGAGGAAATCCAAAGGTATTTGTCTTCTGCAACACAGTAGGCTTCCAGCAGACCCTCCCTCAGTCTGTCCCATTGCACATATGTTTATAGGCTTGGAGTGATACAGTTATCCACTATAACCAATCCCAGATGGGCCTCACCCATTCTCAATGTTTATAAAATTGCTAATAATCCTAGGACATTGGGTTTTAAATGATTTCTGGACAGCTGAGTAAGAAAATCTAAAATTTGGGTACCTGTAAGATTCTTCTCAGGATTTATATACTATGATCCAAGGTGGGTAGAGGAAGAAAATTCATAAAAATCCATGATCTTTTGAAGAGGATTAAGTTGTGTTCCAGACTCACTGGGTTGTGTTTTAGAATTTATTGCTTGGACACCATAGATTCTTTACTGATATAAGGAATACAGACTATGCTTTCTGTTCATTAAAGTACACTCCAGTCTAGATATGCTCATTGGGTACAGTTGGGCCCTTATGACATGACCTTGTTTGAGTTTACAATGGGAAAAGGAAAATCTGGCTTGTGAAACTTAAAGCACTAAGGTATACAAGGGATACAATAACTAACTAACTCTATGGTCATTTAAAAAAAATCCATGAACTGTTTATTGTCTAAGCACACACAGTCAATAAACGCTACTATTCTCTCTCATCATTGTTGTTTTCTGTTTACTAATATCACATATTACCCTAAACATTGGGCTAAGTGTTTAATCTTATTAACTGAGTGGAACACCTGCCTATAACTGTCGCATCCTCAAAGGCAAATTTTAAAATCCCCATTTCCAAGATGAGTCTCAGGAATTATCTTGGGCTAGATTTGAGTCTATGGCTATTATATTGTGGTTCTGAAATAGCATTCAACAAGCATTCTAGGCCTGCCTGATGAGACAGCACCTGTGTCCCCTAGCTCAAAGTGTAAACTCCACACCTATTGTCACTGCCAGGACTGCAGAGCACTAATAGCCAAGTGTGAATGGCACCACGCCTGACTAAAGGTTTCCTGAGTGCTGGCAAAGGTTTTTTATATCACTTAGTCCAACTTGACGGTTTCAGGCAATGTGGGACCCCGACTGACATTTTGAGAATCCTCCTATTTTCATTCTAAACTTGAACAAAAGGGGTCATGGCATAAAGGGTCCATGGGACATAACTAGATTGAAGTATAGTTTGATGGACATCAAACACGGCCGGTCTCCTACATACCAATAAAAAATCTATACTTCCCAAGAAGTAAATCATCAAAAGAAAGAGGACAGCTGCCGAAAGAAGGCAGTAACTTCACGAGTAATTTATCAACAAAAATTTAACAATTCTACATAGTAATATTAAGCACACAATACCAACTAGTGATGGTTTACATGTGGTAGTTGATTTTTAAAATCTGTTTGTTTTATATAATCTTTCTAGCAGATATTATGCTGTTAAAGTGAATAGAGAGAGATCTACAAGTACCTTGACCTTTGTCCTATCTTACCTTGCTTGCTCTTTCAAATGACTTTTGGAATATAATATTATTTCTCTTCTTACAGAGAAATCACATTTGAAGATTATAACTATGTGTGACCATAAGAAAAATATCCATCATCATTCAACAAACAGTGATTTGCCTGTGTCAGAAACTATTTCATCCTCTTTAAATTTTTATCTTATGTAAACCTGATAATAGTTCTACTTTGATACTATTTTTAGAGAGAATATTGAGATTTGGAAATTATATAACATGTTCAAGATTACACAGCAAGTTAATAATGAAATCCAAATCTAATTTCTAAGTCTTTGTTTTTAATTATTTCACTAAATACAATCATGAGGGAAATTAGAGGCAGTCCATGTAACTTCCTTCTTGGAATAGAGAGAAAAATGAAGTTCTGAGTTCTTAAGTGATTTTCCAAAGTCAACCAGCTATCTATCTATCTAGCGACAAATGCAACTCAAAAATGCAGATCTGGTGGTTAGCATGAAGGTCAATAAATACCTTTCTCATACACCACAGTTAGGGCTACTTTTCCCTGACAACAATATCTTGAGAAAATCATTTTTATACTTCATAAATAAAGTGGGAAACAGGGTGTCATAGAAAGAGAAGCAAGAAAACCTCTAGAGTCAAGTTGCTTGCCCAACCCTAAAATGGCTCCTTTAATTAAGATATATACTTCTGTGCTCCCATAACCACCCTTCCTCCATCCCAACCATCCCATTCCCCCAAGCTCTC
>LOEQ01005620.1:64328-74710 GCA_001685075.1 Bramus lutescens
AGGCATACACACAGACAGAATATTGTATACATAATAAATAAATATTTTAAAAAGTATTAATTCAGTAAGCAGGATACAGGGAACATATAGGTAAATTACTTATGCTCTTGACTAAATATCAGTGAATCAGAAGGAATCAAATGTCCCACTTTTCAGAAACTAAGAAGTCTGGAAAGATCGATTGAAGGTGCATATATACTGGCTAAACACGTTCCCTTTCTTTTCCAGCAAAAATAATAATACATCTCTTTATTTGTAGTGACTTCCTTTTGTTTCTACAAAGTATGGGATTCAGATAGGAGGAGAAAGTAAGATTCAAAATAAGCACATCTTTTCTTTAATGTTTCTTCCAGAAATGCAAGGAAAAGCCCAGGAAACACATTATCTTAATATTTTAGAAGAACGTTTCAACCCTCACTTGTGATTTCTCTGATTGTAGAACAAAATACAAACAAGCTCCTACAGTGATCAAAGACTACACATTGACAATTCATATAAGTAAAAGAAATTGAGCTTAAGCAGAGATTGCATTACCCAGCGTTTAGAAATGTGTAAGATAATGCTTAGTTTGAGGTGTTCTGCTTGATCGCTTAATCTACCAGATTTTCTTTCTTCTACTTCAAAAACCTCTTAAGATGAGCATTGGATTTGTGTTGCATAAAATACAGGCACTGCCAGCCTTGCCTCTCTGTTCAGGGTTTCCCTGATGGTGATAAGAGGAGAGGATGATGAGGCCTCCTTCCGGCTAAAAATGTACATTGGGTGGATGTGGGGAAGGTTCAGTGCTATTTCAAGATATCTTGGTCTTTTGAAGCATTGATCCAGATTGAATTCCATCAGATAGACCTGTATGGACTGTGAGATAGGGAAGGATCACAGAGGAACTTATATGATTTTCTCACTGGCATACTCTCAATAAATATTTAACAAATAAATGTTTGTTCAGTTAATAAACTCATGATGTTGAATGAATAATTTAAGGAAATAAAGGAAAAATTTAGGTGTCACCATTTTTCCTGAGGAGGGACATGGAGCAGGATGGAGGTTAGCACACCAGCAGTGTTGGATTTAAGAAATGAGAATATGATAGAAGGGTGAGAGATAAAAGACAGAGAATATCATATTGGGCTCTTTCATGCTGTGTTCAGAAATCTTAGGAAGATCCAATGTAAAGCGCACACCTGCTTCCTTTTCTATGATTTTCATCAGGACCAGTTACAAAGGATGAAAGGTTCAAGGAAATCCACTAGACTAATCACTTGATTTATTTATATTTCCTCTATTAACATAGATTGTTTTCATACAATATATTGATTACAGTTTCCCCTCCATCCTTTCCAGTTCTTCTTCATCTCCACTCCCATATGAATCCACAAGCTTCTGTCTTTTCTTTGAAAACCAACAGGCATATAAGAAATAATAATAGAATAAAATAAGACAAATCCAAACAAGGAAATCAGAATATAACAAAAACAACCAAACAAGATAAAGAGTCAAAGGCAAATGCAGAAGAAACGTATGGAGATACAGAGACACACATGTTTGCATTTTCAGAAATCCCAAGTCAAAATACACATGCAAAGGATGTGTAAGGTCCAAGAAAAAGAAAATAACAAAACAATAAATAAATACAATAACAAGAATCTTCCCTGGCTTAACATTATGAGAAAGAATCTCCAATGATGATGGAAAGCTGCTAAGCTCATTTTCTGTTGAGCATATACTGCAGGGCCTGCCATCTACTCTTAAGAGTGGTGTGTTTCCCCAATGCTTCTCACTTGAAGAAAACTAACTTTTCATTTGCAAATGGTTGTCAATTAGAGAGAGCTTCTGGGTTAGGGATGAGGCTATGGGTCCATTTCTTCTTTCAACTTTAGGGCCTCATCTGGGGCAGACCTAGGGAAGCCCTATGCATGCTGCCACAGTCTTTGAGCTCTTCTGTGTACCAACCCCGCTGTGTCTAGAAGGCCTTGGTTCCTTGGTGTCTTCTATCCCCTCTGGCAATTTCACTCTTTCTGCCTTCTCTTCCACAGAGTTCCCTGAAGCTGAAGGGATTTTATGGAGCCATCTTTTTTAGGGCTAGGTGTTCCAAGGTCTCTCAGTCTCTGCCTATTGTCTGGCTGTGTGTCTCCGTTTTTATTCCAATCTGCTGCAGGAGAAACCTCCTCTGTTGATGGTTGAGCAGAATTCAGATCTATGAATACAGCAGAATATCATTAGAAATCATGTAATTGCTATGTTCTTTTAGTGGAACAGTAGTATTTTGTTTTCTTCTAGGTCCCTGACCTATCCAGTCTCAGGTTCTTAGCCACACAAGCAGCAATGGGTGTGTGTTGTGTCTTGTGGAGTAGATCTGAACTCAAACCAAATTTTGGTGGTTACTCTCAGAAACTTTGTGCTGTTAATGTACCTGCTGTCTTTTAGGCAGGCCATTCTTGTAAATTTAATGGCTTGTAACTGTGTTGGAATTTAGTTTTGTCCTTTGGTAAAATACAGAATTACCATGTAACCAGAATACTAGCCTATACTAGGTGAAGCTCTGGGTAGGCACCAGCTAGATTTCTCTATATTCAATAAATTATGTGGGTGCTGTCTTCATAAATAAGGCCTTAGTCTCAGTTTTTGGAGAGTTACCAGCAGTCTTGGCTATAGCCTGGGTTGCTTTCTGTCCCCATTGACCCCTTTGGTCAACAACTCAATTAGATATAGTCCATTTTCCTTACTGGAAGCTTCCGTAAGTGATGAAAGATGTCCATTTGGGGATCTATCTCCTCCATTATTGGGTAATTTTATTTAGCTTACCTACATATATACATATACTAAGATTCTATTTTATTAAGCACACATATGACCCCTCAAATGGCCCTTAGTTTTAGATGTCTCTTCCTATATTCCCTCCTTTGCTCTTCTCTTCTCTCTCCCTTCATGTTTGATTCTTCTGTTGCAGGTCCCTCCTCCATATATAGCTTTCTACTCTATTTCCCTTTCCTTTGCAGGGGAAATATGACCCAGTCCCCTGTTTTCTACCTAACCTCCATGGTTATGCGATTGTAAGCTTGCTTTTCAATTACTTCCAACTACTCAGGAGGCTGAGACAAGAGGATCCCTTGAATCCAGGAGTTCTGGAATGTACTGTGTTTGATCGAGTGTCTATACCAAGTTATCATCAATATGGTGACCTCCTAATACCTGTGGACCACCAGGTTGCCTAAGGAGGTGTAAACTGCCCTGGGCTGGAAATGAAGCAGACAAAAACACGTTTGTTGATCAGATTAATGATTTTAAACTTGTCTTTTAAGACAGCATCCACACTCACTTCCTTCATTGTGAGTCCTTAGGACAGATACAGAAGCTTGGCAACATTCTGATGGGGTTGCCTTGTTTTATAGATTTTTTTCATAAATGACACCCATATTTTTAATACCTCTACATCAATGTATTACAGGTTTGTGTAAAGGGCTGTCCGCTTGCCCATTTGATGTAAATTTTAAGCCTGACATTTAGTGGCATAGTCATTTTTGTTCGGTGTCCCAGATGACCGAGATGTGCTTTGAGAAGGAGTGACTGTGCTCAGTAAATGCCTAGCACAATGAGAGCTCATAGTTTTGGCTTGATTGTGGGTGTTTTGCTGCTGTTGTTGTTTGGTTGCTTTTTTTAACGTACGTTTGGAAACAGTAGCATGTGCTCTAATGACAGTATTCTCAACAGCACTGTGAGGGGAACATTACGTCTTTGTTTTATACTTTCTGAGTGTTAAGCACCATTGCTGTATGGAGAAATAAAGTCATTTCTGATGATACATGGACAGGTTCATGTCCATCGTAAGTGACTATAATTAGGGCAAAATAAAATTTCAACAATCTTCATTAACGGCATGCAAAAAATTGCTCCTCTTCTGCAATTTCTCTGTGTAAATCACAAGCTGTGGAAATACAAATGAGTCCAGGATACAATGAACACCCACTTGAAATACATTACTATTATGATAAACCTTATACACACAACCACCTGGGGATCACTTGATAGGGACTTAATGGCAAATCTGTGAGCACATTTATCCTTCTCAATTTTGCCTTGAGGTTATGGACATAAGAAAATTGTCAATGATATATCCCTATGATTAGTTTTCTATGAAGAACACTGAGGATTTAGAATTACCGGTCTTTATCATCAACTTGTAGACAAGCTGGAAGTTATGAAAGGGATTTAATTTATTTGAGTCTATTTATTTTAAGAAACAGCATTTTTTACAGCATGTTCCCAATTCAGGAGTCAAGATATAGGACAGGCAGGAAGTCCCTGAAGGGGTGTGATTGGACGAGATTAAGTATTGCGAGATGTCTGTGTGGTGTTACCTATGAAGAACAATATTGTTTCTGTTTTCATCATCTTCTCTAGGTATTGTGTCTTGAAATTCCAGGATATGTTATCATGAACTCATCCCTCGTTAATTTTATATGTACCATAATATTAATCTGGAGTACATTGTTATTTGAAGTCTCACTATCACAATACAATAAAATGTATCCAGGACCCAATTATTTCCTTTTGGATATCCTTGTACCTTTGCTTTCTCGTTGAAAGAGGTTCCTGTTGAATTTTTACATGCTAGTATTTTTATCTGCTTTATCCTACAAAGTCAATTGGAGAATCTTGTGCACACTGCATGCTGAGATATTTTCTGGAGGGCCTGATTAGGTTAGTGTCCCTCTTTCACTTTAAAGATACAGAAGGAAATGGTCTAAGTGCCCAAGGGACTCGGGCAGGAAGGAGGAAACAAAAGTTCATGACAGGTCGGGTCCCGCAAAGGAAAATTAAATGCATTATTCTTGAACAATAAGGTTAGCAAAGAATCTATAATCCCTATCCACTCTTTCATCCTTTTTATTCTAATGAGTTTACTGTGCAATTATGAAGGGAGAAAGCTTCATTACAATTCTGCCAGTGAAGGGACGGTTTCCAACTCTGTCTGCAACTGAGAGCTGCACAATAAACCGTAGTCATCCATCATAGAGAAGCTGCCCATGCCTAATAAAAGGCTGTTTGGACAGAGTCAATCAAATGAGCATTATTGGAGTTTGGTATTACACTGTCCTTTAGGTGACGGGGAAGGAATGTAACACAGTTACAGAATGTGATTTTCTTATTCCTCTGTCCCCTTGGAGACTTTAAACTCTATTCTAACATAAGCACCTCAGACTGACATTCATAATCTTTGTGATAAAAAGAGACCTTATCCTATTTCTCATCTGTCAGGAGCAGTTAGAACTATGTAGAGTCTCTGTGATATGGCTAACGCTACAAAGAATCAGCTCTCTAGCTGAGGCTGTAGCTTAGAAGTTGTTATTATTAATAAAAGGCAGGCTGAGCAGCTGCATGAATCAAATGGAAACAAGCAAAGCGTATAACTTAGCATCTCTTGGCCATGTCTAAAGGTCCTAATTATAACATTAGAATATTTGGATGATAGGTCAGTTAGATAATATTTGATTTTTTTTTAGTACTGGGGCTCATTCTTCAAATAATTATTTCACGGCACCAGATTATATTAAAGAATCCAAGTGTAAATACTTTCATTGGTTCTGTCTGGGGTTTTCCTTGGTGGGACCCATCATCAGATATCTCTGAGACAGAAATAAACTAAATGAATCCATTTTTCTAATATTCCCCATTTAAGAACTTACAGAGAAAAATCAGTAGCTGCAAATACGGCTCAAGAACTTGCTGATTGTAAATCAAGGGCAAAGGCACAAAAGTTCTTGCCTGAAGCACAGGTTCTCTGCGCCATTCAATGCCTGCCCATGACATCTATGACCACATACTCCGTTAGGGGTTACAGAGAGAGTTGCTCGTGCCAGACAGTTTCAAGAGCATAGCAGGTGCTGAAATAAACAGTTAATGTCCTATATAGAAAGGGGAGATGCAAAGCTTGTTATGAAGGATTTCTTGTTTTATTTTTATAATAAGTTGGAAAATCAAAAGTGAATAACTATAATGACTGTATTTTAATTTAATACTAATAATAAAAATAATACTGTACAGATTAATTAAAACATATTTCTAAGATAGATTTCATCAACAGTACTAGCCACATAAAGACCGATATTGAGTTCACTTTTGGGTTGTTATGTCTTACAAAGCACTAAAATTTAAAATGTTATTTCAATTAGATTAATGAGATCTCTCCAGAAATCACCTTTATGAACATGTTTTTGGCACAACCCCATGAATTTGTTCAATAAGCACTTATTGAAAATTCACTAAGAACTAAGCTCTTCTACATGAAAGTGCATTCTCTCAGATATTTGAGGACTCATTTTCTAGTGGAGAAAAACAAGTACAAGAGATATTTGCAAGGAATAGAAATGATCCAAAATAGAAGAATGCCTATGGTGTTCTGAGTCTATCAAGGTCAAGGGAAGAAAGAATGAAGATATTCCAGTATTCCTAACAGAAAGCAACCAACACTTATGTAAGGAAGGAGCTTGGAAAAATCAAAGGTTGATCAAGGAGCTATAAACATTTTGCTATAGTTAAGGGGCATGAAGTATTGAAGAGAATAATATTAGGCTAAGTGTATAGACTAAAGGTATTCTACAAACCCTGTAAAACCTATGACCAGGTTATGTGAAGAGGGAACTTGGAATAATGGAATAGCAAAGATTCAACTAAGTATGAGATAAGAAAGTAGGGTACAGGAGGGCAAATGGGGGATGATTACTAACAATAAAGATCTTTCTAAATGTCATACAGAAACCTACTACTATAGAATATTCCTAAAATAAATACACACACATACATATATAATATCTCTTTAAATGTAATTTAAACATTCATAAGAAGGGATGATGCCTTCCCAGGCACCAATAGCTATCAAACGCAAAGCCCGGTGTCAAGTATGGGTCATCTCTTTGGAGTTTTTGATCAGTGTATACCCATAGACTCCCAAAATAGTATAAGATATCCTTTACAGATTAATGGGAAGACATTTTTGTCAATACAATAAACAAGTTTATAGGACATGGAGAAATTAAACTAGTGTCAGCTTCGAAGCATCATCTCTGTGGGCTAGTTACATAGTGCTGGAAGATGCACTTGTGGCAGAGAAAAGTAATCACCAGTCTTACTCGCTGTAAACAATAAGGACAGCTTGAAGATATATGCTCTTTGGAACAGTAGTGGCAGCAATATTATGGGAATAACCAACCACATTCTGATTGGATTAAGCACAACTCCACATAACGAGACACATTCCTTATGTTGTTACTTACCTAGGTCCTAGGAAAGAATGAAATACTAATTAATACTCTGCTAAATGGGCACAGTAACAAGCTGCTCCATAGGTTATTTTGTTCAACCTTCATCAGAGGAGCCTTTCCTTGAAATTTGTTAATATTTAGAGAAGAAGAGAATGTGGAGTCCTCCGCTATAAATAGGATAGCTGTACCTACCATGGCCTGCAGAATTCAAAGATCATCACAGAAGAGGCAGGTAGAAAGACCACAGGAGCCAGAGGTAGTGGAAGTCTACAGTGAAGCAGTATTTTCCAGAAATTGCACACATGCATTTGCTGCAGCTGCATGCACAAATGCACAAACAAGGACTGCAAAGGATGAATCCAGTTAAACACCCAACATGGATCAGGGAGATTATCATGAAGTCTTACCCCTAGCTGAGGATCTATTTACAGGTGATGGCTGCCAGAGGAGGCAGAATTGGTTTTCTTTAGAGCTGAGGCCCATGATAAACTTGAGCTCTAGTAGGCTGCCCTACAACCACACACACCAGGCGGAATTAGTGCATTAAAAAAAAGGAAAACACATACATTATGAAGGAAAAGCACCATATGGGGAGGGAAGAGGAGAGGCTTTAGGGGGAAAAAGTGGGGATGAATTTGACCCAAAAATATTATATGCATGAATAAAACAATAAAAAGTACAAAATAAAAAATGTTACAGGAATTTGGAATTTACTGTGTGGGTCCTAAGACATCATTTACAGGTTACAGGTGGAGTGAGGGACTTACATCGTTTTCTAGAATGATGGTTCAGTTGTTACATGGAAACTATAGAGATGGAAAAGAAGGAGGGATCAGTTACTGAATTATTCCTAGTTGTCATTGATAAAGTCATTTGAAGAAATAGAATTTACAGGATGCGTCTGGTGGTTGGTTAAAGAAGAGAGAGGGGGAAAAGAGAGTTGGGTTTTGCCTTGGGAGCCTGGACTAACTTTATGATGCAGGGGGGTCTTGGGATTAGGCAGGAGAGGCTATGGCTCCTGATTGTCTGGGGGAGTCTGGGATGGCTGTCAGAGTCCTCTGTTGTTTTTCATCGTGGGCCTTGGGAGACAGGCATTTATTTTTGGTGGTATATTCTAAATATAAGCTAAAGTAGGACTTTGAACATCCAAAGAGTTTGTGTGAATGAAACAATAGATATACTCTGGTCATGGGAAAACTTCTATGCCAAGAAATTTAAAATCAGCTGAATTTTTTAAAAAATGTTTCTTACCATTTTATTACTAAAAACAAATGGCCAAGCCAAGAAATACCTAGTAAATATGGCCAATGATATTTCTCTGCACAAGTAATGAGCACGGGACTGGATGAGAAAAGCAAAGAATAGCCTTCCTTTTATATATCCAAGAATACAAATATGATGTTTGGAATTGTATTTTGCATTCAAATATGTAATAGCTGGTATTAGCTTATAGCAAGAGGGAAAAGCCAAAAGTCCTTTTTCTTTCATACTGAATTCATAACAAAACATATTTTTCATCTATTGTTTTGAATTTTACTCTTTTCGTTTTTGAAAGTATTTTTTTTCCGATTAATCATCTTAAATTCTCATCAAATCCTTTCAACACAACTGCTGGATTCAGTGATACAGTGAGATAACATAGAAGTGGGCACCATGTATTCAAAGTTCAAAGAATCTTAACTTCATCGATTGTGAAAAACTAATACAGTTTATTTTGTTCAACAAATTTGCAAATGCAGATGCGCACTGCCTCCATGAGATCAATGTCTATGATGTAAGAAGATTACTACTTTTTTTTTTAAATTCACAGATGCAATTAACAGTTACATGAGGGTCCTGTATGCAGAACAAAAAAAAGGCTATCTTTATTGAGAATCCATAATAACAATGAAGGTGAAAGAAAGATAAAAGCAACCTGATAACTCTTAGTGCAATTTGTAAAGAGCAATTCCTTTCAGAAGAATTCATGACTCTTAATAACTAGCAAATGGCTTCACAAGGCACTCAATGTAAGAATAATAACTCTCAGCAATAGTAATAGTAACTAACAATTTTCAATGAATTCAGTAGTTTCTGCACCCTCAGATATAATGCATAGATTGGGGGGGCAGGAATATTACGGAGGGTAACTCTATATAAATACAACCACTTTACACACACACACACACACACACACACACACACATATATATATATATATATTATGCTCTTCCAATGTAAATGTTAAATGCTTAACTGTTACTTCTTCCCTCATTTCTCTCTTTGGAGGAATAATGCAACCAAGGAGCAGACTTTGATAATTTATAGACATGAAAGAAAAAGAAATGCAAACAGACACTTTGCTTACTGATAGATCTGATTTTGGAGGAGCCCACAGGTGCCTGGGCAGGATTTTCATTCTACTAACTGGCAACTGGTTTAACAGTCTGTCATTATACAGCTGTTTGGGGAAGGTCATAGCTAAGGAAGCTAACTCTTTTAAATCTCTTATAGAAGAAGGCTACAGAGACTTTGACTAGCATCCTCCACATTTCCTTGTAATTTCAATATATCTCTCAATTTATACAGTTCTCTTGGAGTTTAAGTTAAAGATAAAAAAGCATAAATATTATGGGATATATGGAACTCTACATAGTATTGATTGATAANACACACACACATATATATATATATATATTATGCTCTTCCAATGTAAATGTTAAATGCTTAACTGTTACTTCTTCCCTCATTTCTCTCTTTGGAGGAATAATGCAACCAAGGAGCAGACTTTGATAATTTATAGACATGAAAGAAAAAGAAATGCAAACAGACACTTTGCTTACTGATAGATCTGATTTTGGAGGAGCCCACAGGTGCCTGGGCAGGATTTTCATTCTACTAACTGGCAACTGGTTTAACAGTCTGTCATTATACAGCTGTTTGGGGAAGGTCATAGCTAAGGAAGCTAACTCTTTTAAATCTCTTATAGAAGAAGGCTACAGAGACTTTGACTAGCATCCTCCACATTTCCTTGTAATTTCAATATATCTCTCAATTTATACAGTTCTCTTGGAGTTTAAGTTAAAGATAAAAAAGCATAAATATTATGGGATATATGGAACTCTACATAGTATTGATTGATAA
>LOEQ01005620.1:74726-86791 GCA_001685075.1 Bramus lutescens
CCGAGTCTAAATGATTTGCGATCCTGACATGCTACCATTTGAGCTATCATTACGGTTTGGTGCAATTCTATGACAATTTTCTGCAGGTCAGAATGGATTCCTCCTTAGCCATAGCTTTATGTTTTATTGGTCTTCTATAAAACTGCATTTTAATGATGACTCTTCTTATTTTACAGATAATCTTAAATGCAAGTCTTATTCCAAATTGAGGTGAGACACTTTCATCTCACCATATTCTGTGTCTGATTTGTCATTGGTTGGTGATCTTCTGGCAATTTCTCTCATGACCCTACCTTTGTGGGTACTGATGTTCTGACAGTTTGTACATGGGCATCACAGATTCATCCTCCCTTTTGTATATTTTTACCATTGATTTGAAAAGAATGAGATGCTGGTGTAAACCCCCAGAGTGCCTGTACTAATTTTTTGTGCATTTTGTGTGTCTACTTGACACAAGCTAGAGTCATCAGAGAAAAATGGTCCTCAGTTGAGGAAATGCTTCCATCAGATCCAGCTGTAAAGCATTTTCTCAATAAGTGCTCAGTGGGGGCAGGCCCAGCACATGGAGGGTGGTTGCATCCCTGGGCTGGGTCTTCTAGGTTCTATAAGAAAGCAGGCTGAGCAATAGTAAGCAGCACCTCTTCCATGGCCTCTGCATCAGCTCCTGCCTCCAGGATCATGCCCTGTTTGAGTTCCTGTCCTCATTTCGCTCAGTGGTGAAGAACAATGTGGAACTGTAAGCGGATAAATCCTTTCATCCCCCAAACCCTATCTAAAACAAATTGGTAAAAGCATTATGAGGCATTGCTGTGACAGACCTGACCATGTTTTGGGGAGGACTGTGGAAGGACTTTGGAACTTTGGGCTAGAAGGACCACTGAGTGTTAAATAGCATGATCTTTAGGAACTTGGAAAATAAGAATATTGAGAGCGGTGCAGAGAATGAAGACCTGACTTGTGAAGTTTCAGAGAGAAGTTTAGAGACTTTATCAGAGCTAAGGTTCTGTGGTCCTGGTTACCTGGGACTGAAGAATCAGCTGTGATTAAGAAGATACCAAAACCACTAAAGCAAAGCTTTGCTTTGCTGGGGCAATTCATGCTGGTCAGCTAAAGCTATGAAAATTTGCAATGATTAAGAAGAGACTAACATCACTGAGGTGAAATCTTCTGGAAAGTCTGTCCTGAGAGGAAGTAGAAGCTGTGTTCAAGAGGCAGCTAAGATTGTACCTTGTGGTGGCAGCCAGACTTGGTAATGTGTAAGGGTCGTTCATGTGGTACTGGTTTTTGAAGGCATGAACGGGTCATAGAGAATAGCTGTGGCTTGGCTTTGTGAGAGCTCAGGAGAGGCCATTAGTGAAGGTGTAGCCTCTGTAGCAGTAGATGGCTCATGACTGAAGGGGTCATACAAGCAAGTTGAGGCTTGACACCATGAAGAGAGTCTACGAGAGCCTAGTGGTGAGAATGCAGCCCATTTGCAGCCCAAGATCCCAGAATTTTGGAGATGTTTTATCTGTAGATAGAAGTTTCTGTCCTTCCTTGTCCCAAAGTTGTTCAGTCGCAAATAAACACACAGAGGCTTATGTTAATTATAAACTGTTTGGCCTATTAGCTCAGGCTCATTATTAACTAGCTCTTACAAATTAAATTAACCCATAATTCTTGTCTATGTTTAGCCATGTGGCTTGGCTTTATTACTCAGTAAAGCATTCTCATCTTGCTTCATCTGTGCCTGGATGGTGACTGAATCTCTTATACTTCCTGCCTGGCTACTGGCTGATATGCATTTTATTAAACTAATATGAATGGCAAATCTTTATAGTATACAAGAGCATTATCTCACAGCATTTCCATTTTTTTCTTTTTAAAACAAGAACTCTGAATCTAATCTTCTTTGTTTAGCTATTTTTTCCTGACCACTGTCCATAACAACTTGTAACCAACATGCTAAACAAAGAAAAACATCCATAATCCATTTTGTTTTGGAAATGTGGGCTTAGTTTTCTAGGCTACTTCCTGCTTATTGGAGACACTGATAATCTTATGGGGACACAAAGAAAATTTAGGATTATGGTCAAGTCTTTACTGGAGTATTCTGTAAGGCTTGATCATCCTAGTCAACAGTCTTAAGGCTGTTCTGGATTTAGAACTCAGAGGAAATTGCAACAGATTTGCTCTGAAATATTGGATCATCTGGGTGATGCATTCCTGTTGGAGATTTTTCAGAGGGTCTTCCTTGATCAAACCTGATTTTTCTTAACCCAGAATAAATCCGCAACCTCTTATTTCCTGTAGAAACAAACACAAAACCTCTTCTCTAAAGTAAAATATTTTTAGAATTATATCTTGAAGTCAAGACATTTTCAAAATAAGTAGGTTGGATTACTTTTGAAGCATGTTTTTTTAATAAAATGTCTTTTAGCAACTGTTGGAACTTCCTCAGCAGTTAAACAATTCAGAGACAACCTAATAGCACACTTCCTGAGAGTCTAGCTTCATGTTGAAAGTATTGGTGGGAGCCATGTTTCGTGCCACACCTCTGCAGTTTCTAGGTCCATGCTACCACCAAGAAGCATGCTGCTGGCTGCTCATAACCACCATTTAAGTGTTTGATGGCAGGGCCTCTTAAAAGAGCCACAGTGCGGTTTTTGGTATTAATTTGGAGTCAGAAAGCCTTTCTGAAAGCCTAACAGAGTAAAGACAGTTACCAAAAAGTTGTGCTTGACTCTGCTCTTGTTTGTCTAGAATCCTTTCTTTTCTTTTCCTTTTTTTTTTTAAAGATTTCTCAGGCTTTATGTAGAAATTCTTGCCAAACGTTTGGGTGCCATCTGTAGATGGAAGTTTCTGTCCTGCCCCGTCTCAAAGCCATTGAGTCCCATAGGAACACACAGAGACTTATATTAATTATAAACTGTTAGACCTATTAGCTCAGGCTTATTATTAACATAAACTAACCCATAATTCTTATCTATGTTTAGACATCTGGCTTTGGTATCTTTTCTCGGTTAGGCATTCTCATTTGCTTGCTTTGTGCCTGGCTCATGACTGACTCTCTTTCCTCTTGACAGAATTCTCTTAGTCTAGTTACCCAGCCTAAACTTCCTGCCTGGTTACTGGCCATTAAGTGTTTTATTAAATTAATACGAGTGACACATATTTACAGTGTACAAGAGCATTATCCCATAGCAAATACCCATGACAACCAAGAACAGCAGCAGTGGGAACCTAGAGACAAGCTGTGTGTGTTGCAGAGGGCAGAGTTGGAGAAGTGATCCAAACCCTTTGGAGGAGTCAAGATGATTGTGAGTGAATCCCAGATAACTGGATATTGAGTTGTTTAGTGTTAGAGTTGGTTTTTGCTTACCTCAGATTGTGACTGTGTTCTGGTTCTTCCCTATTGAAGAAGGTATTTAATTGTTATCTTAAAGAAACCCACAGAAGAAAGACTTGGATTTTTTTTAAAGAGACTGGGTATTTTAAAGAGACTGAAGCTTTAATGTATTTGATTTTGCAAAGATAGTAGAATTTTTAAAAAATTATTTATGATTTTAATGTGAGATCTTAGGGATAAATAAGAAAGAAAGGGTTGTGACTTGTAGTAATGTGTTTATATGTCAAGTTGACAGCTTCAGTTGGCAATGGCTGGTTTTGTGTGTCAACTTGACACTAACTGGAGTCATCAGAAAGAAAGCAAATGCTTCCATGAGGTCCATCTGTAGGAAATTTTTTCAATGAGTGATGATTGGGGTAAGGCCAAATCCATTGTGGGTGGTACCATTCTGGGCTGGTCGTCCTATAAGAAAGCAAACTGAGCAAGCCAGGGGGAATCAAGCCAGTAAGCAGCACCTCTCCATGACTTCTGCATCAGCCCCTGCCTCCAGCTTCCTTCCCTGCTTGAGTTTCTGTCCTTATTTTCTTTAGTGGTGAAAAGCAATGTGGAAATATGAGCTGAACAAACCCTTTCCTCCCCAACTTGCTTTATGATCGTGGCACTTCATGGCAGCAATATAAACCCTAACTAAGATACTCCCTGAGATTCCTCATCTCCTTAGCAGTTAGTTTTAAGGCAAGATAAGTGAAACATTATCTTATACTAGATTTGGCCTAATGCCTAGAGGAGATCAAGATGCTACTGATTGGTTCTATGTTATATTCTCAGGAGCACTGTTAGCCAGTTCTCATCCTCAGTTCTGCCTGAGCTGCTTTGAGAACCTTGTGATATTCCGTAGTAATAATCTCAGAACAATTTTAACATAGTTCTCTATATTTTTAAAAGTAAATGTGGTGCTTTTGTGGAGAACTACCCCCCAACTTAGTACGTAACGCTTCACTCTGCTAGCTCTTTGAATATTGTCATCAAGCTGTAATCAGCAAATAGCCAGTGTTAAAGACAGTGAGAGAATCTCAGTGCTATTATTCAGCTTTTGCCTTCAGGAGACCTTCATACTTGGGAACACTGGGAATAAAATTTTAAAGATTTAAATAAGTCCAAGGTAGCCCTGTGAACTGTCAGTAGCACACAGCCAGGCAAAGCTTACGGTAGAAACTGAAGATCCCAGGAGAGCAGTAAAACTTGTTAAAGCAGACTTCACAGGAAAGGCATGACACATGTGACAGACTCATTAAGAACAGGGGGTGATCCTGGGCACCCATAGAGTATCACAACACAATGTAGCCTTGGAGGTCAATTGCTGCCTGGCTTGGTACACAGAAGGTAGGTTATTTAAAATATAGAATATTCACAAACAGAAACATTGGAAGATAGATCCATAAAATTCTTAGTGACTGATTATACTTTTGAACATTAACGGGAAACAGAGTTCACTGAAGGCACTTGAAGACTTTTGAGGTGAGAAGTTTTGTTCCTCAGTATTTTGTTCCCCGAAAATGACCCTTGGATAGGTAAATAGGTGGTCAACAGAACTGTGGACCACAGTCTAAGGCTTTATGCAGGCACCAGGATTCCTAGAAGGAACATTGATTTTGTCAGTATGTTTTATTATGAGACTTGTAACCATAGATTGACTGTTCGGTTGTAAAAGGAACAGGAGAACCTGTGGACACAGGCCAGGATGAAGGCCAAGAGCATCTCTGGGTGCTGTCCATTCCTACGGCATATCACCCTGCCTGATTCTTAGCACAGCTTTGCCGGTCCCATTGAGGGAACTTGAGGAAATGTTCTGTGAGGAGTCAAACAGGGAAATGAACATCAGGTTAATTATTTTCTTTGAATCTTAATTCCAGAGCTTTGTGAAAATGAGGATAGGCACTTATGTGGAAGGGTATGTATATAGTTTCAGGAATTTGTTCACATCTTCAAAGGCATTTGTGGGTGCCAACGTGAGAGTCCCTGCCACAAAGTTTAGTCCTTGCTGGTGTGGACTGAAACAGTCTTCCTTTTAGTGACTCTAGATATAAGCAACAGTACTTTGGTGTTCAGAAGGAAGGGAGATAGCAAGAAATAAAGATATTTATGTGAGCTAGTAAATGTTCAAGGTAGAACTATTGGTTTGAGCTATTTATATTCCAAGTAGACCCTCCTTTGGGACTGGACACTAATGAGCCTAACATACAGAAATGAATAGCAAGCAAGAACTCACTCAAAGTGTTAATAGTTAGCTGGTTAAGGAAAGTGTACTTTAGAAGGCAGATGATTTCCAGCACCACACTTGCCTCAGACAGAGGCTTAAATATGAGCAAGATTATTCAGGACATGGACTGTTCTAAGTAATCTTGCAGGAGTGTTCAGCAACTGCTACAATATTTCACCATTTTGCAGAAGGATGTAACCAAGAGTTGATCACATTTGCTTGTATTGAAAGAGGAGAGATTAAAAAAATGTCAGGAAATAATGACTGTTTTCATTAATAACTTAATTGGGTGACATTTTCATTTATATTTATTTTCCAACTCATAAATTAAGTACTTAATTGAATATCTATTACTATAAGACTTGGTATAAAGATGAGATATATATCTGTCTGTCTTGCTCTAGGGAGGTCTAGGCTTTGGATGGTGACCCTGTGTAGTTATCCTCATTAACACCTGCATTCTCTTAGGCGTCCTGTATGTGTGGTCATTCTAACCTTAGACGTTTGGAGAAATGCTGCCCCACATAAAATCTATGTGCTCTGTTGAAATGTGCCTAGAAAGGCTGTCAAGATTATAGTATGAATTTTTATATTTTGAATATAATGTGTGCCTCATGAGTAAACAACCTTGTTTCTTTGGCTCATAGTTTACCCCATGAGCCTAACATTGTAACATAGTAGATATTTAAGGAATATGTGTTATGAATGAGTGAACCATCTAAAGTAATCTCTTTCATCCATTAAGGAAATTTTGTACCAATGGAGTTTTCAAATGTTTAAGTATAGACTATGCCTGGCAGAGTGAATTTAATTTGAATATACAGCAATTTTTTAAACTAGTTCAAGGTAGTTCTTTTCTTATCTGACTTTATTTTAGAATTCTTATTTGAATATATTTGAAAGTCATTAAACTATAAATGTGTTAAAATAGTTCTCTTGAATTAATCATAGAAACCATTAGAATATCCCCATGAGTGTGTTGTGAGATAATAGTAAACACCCATCACTAAGGGAATTAATTGGTGGCCAGCATTTTATGAAGGACATCACCAAATCCAAAATATGTCTATTCTGTATTCTTTATTTCAATGTGTCAGAACTGTACTGTATACAGATATCACATTTTTTTTATATGTGACCTGGGGTATATGAGCTGTATTCCCATTTCATACAGAAATCCATCAAGCTTGGTTATCTTGTTTCCCAGACTCTAGATTAGAAGCAGAAAGTTGGAAAGAAAGCCGTTAGAGTCAAGCAGATTTATGGTAATGGGAGAGGCTGAATAAAACAACACAAAGAGGAGGCTGGGGATTCGAAAACCATCATTTCCGAGACCATTTGGGATAGAGATAAAGAGCCTTGCATGCCTAGAAATCCTCACTGTGTTATACCAGCATACACTTGCTGTCAGTAATGATGGCCCTAGGCTACCAAGAAAAGGTTAGAATAGGTTTTCTCTGCTCTCTTCAAGGAGGGAGCGTAGTTCCTGATACATTTCAGATGCAGCTGTTTTACTTGGCTCTTATGGTTGGAAACGGGAAGGAGAACAGGAATGTACCTGTGCCTGTGTGTGCGCCCATGTGCATCTGTATGAATAACAAGCTTTGAAAATCAAAATTAAAAAATAAGCGAAGCCAGGAATTACGTGATCCCATAGGACTGGTCACTCTAGTTTGTAGATGACACAATTACGTTTATGTGTTATGGGTTTCATTAGTTTTCTCTACTTTGGGGGGTTTTACTCCCTAGTCTCCTTTTCAATTTGAACCTCTCCTGTTTCTTAGTAATTCTGGATGTTTCCAGAGGAAGAAGGTCACCAGTTCATCCTTTCAGGCTTGGCTGGTTTATTCCACTTTCCTGCCAATCTGACCCAATAGCTAGTTTCTGCCCCATAACCAGACATGGGAAAGAATGGATTTGTTTATCTACTCTGGCTCTGATAAACAAGCAATCAGAAGATACAGGGAAGAGAGTTTTATGATAACTTTAATGAAAAGCAGTACACAAACCTTCAGGCACATAAACATATGAAAGTTTTCAGAACTGGAACAGGTTTTATAAATCTATTCAATTAATATTGTGCAACAAAAACCCTACTCTGCATGTGCTTTGGATGTGACTTTGGAGTGCTAATGAAATATTACTGGTGATGTTATGGGTTCTTTATTTCTATTCCACTCCTAATCTTTTCACTTCCAAAATAATTCAAAAGAAGTTCTATGTTCTTCTTAAAATTTTACACCATCCTAGAATCTGCTTTGATCTTGGATGGATGTGTGTGCCTGAAACCAGATCTTGACATCTTCCTCCATTTCTAATCTTGTGCTCTGCTCAGCGAAACAGAAGGTGCTCAAACATTTACATGGTTTATAGAACAAAGGGCATGCACTGCCATTGTTGTCAGAACAGCCCTGCGCTTTGCATTATGTGTGCAAAATTATACACCAAGCAAACTACGCCGAGGCACTAATTGGCTATCACCCAGTTACAGCACACGAATATGCTGTAGCATGTATCCAGGGAGTTTTGACTTAAAGTCTTGGGCAGATACATTACATTAAAGATTTTATTCTTCTTCTTTCAATCAAAACTACCCAAAGGCTACCATAGGAACAGTCCTTTAAGCCTGATTAAGTACCATTTTTTTTTACTTAAATAGAAATGGTATAAGCATAAAGCATGTCATGAGTTTTATGTATCAGGAATTTTCTTCTGCTGCCTAATTAATGTTATTGAACACTTATCAAATGCTATGTACTGCCCTGAGTACCTCCAATACACCTACTAATTGTAATCATCACAACAGGCCCTGTTTGGTAGGAACTCCTGACCTTACTTTACAGTTGGGGATACCCAGGGACATGGAGGTTAAAGACATTGCTCAGGATCACATAGCAGCTAAGTCAAGAAACTGAGAAACTAGACTTCCCACCCAGGCATCCTTAACCGCTGCACAAAAGATGCTGGTTTATGGCTGAGTCTGGGTGTACCACAGGGAATTAAAGGCCATAGGCCAGGTCTAATCCATTTAAAATCATTGGGTCCCTGTCAAACTTTCACATGGTCTACGTGCAGATACCATTTCTCATAGAGATGAAAAGATGAGCTTTAGATCATGGAACTGCATAGTGACAGACACACATGGATCAGACACAGAGAAAAAAACAAAAAAGGCAGGGGATGCTTCACACTTACAGTCTTGGTTAGATCAAGTTGCTTAGGAGTAAGAGTGTTCTATGCTGCCACTGTAGGGTCATGGAGGAAAATAGATGATGTGAACACAGGTTTATTGGCAAAGGCAGACAACTGAAATGTGGGCTAGGCACACTGAATTGTAGAAATAGAGGCTCTAGAATTTGAAACAAAAGTGCCCAAACAAATTAAATAGCATTATTTTTAAATTTGATACTAATCTATGTTTGAAAAACCAGAAAGAGGACAAATATTATAACTATGTTCAATTTAGTTAGGAAAATTTAAATTTAGTGTTAATATGTAATACATAGTTTACTGATTAGTGGTACATCATAAAGACCTTGTGGTGAACTTTACACAGTAGGCTGTATTTGAAAACAGTTTCTTCAGTGCAAAATGAATGATTTGAATGGTCTAGTGGTACTTCTAGTTCACACAGGAATTACACACTGTGCTGTCCTGACTAATTCCGTCCACCTTCCGGGTATGTTAGAAATGTCCACAATGCTCTAAAGAAAGGCCTTAGTTCTTCATGAAGATTCTAAATGTTACGGTCAAAGTTAGTGTTGCAGTCTCTAAAAGTGTAGGAAACAAAATTAAAATGTCACCTTCTGAGCTAAACCTTTGTTACTGTTTTTATTGAAAAGCATACAGAATAATCAATACTATACTCATATAAATATAAATTAACTACCAATAAATGCAAGCAATAACATGACAAAGAAAAGTATTTTAGACAAGGTGAGGTCAGGTCCTCCTTTATGGTAATACAGTAAATTGATGAACTGTGTGGTGACCAGAGTCAATAGAACTGGAATTAATTTTACAGTGTAATTATTTCTGCCAGTAATGATGAAGTGAAAGTGCTTCATTGCAGATTTGAGGAGAAAAAAAATGGTCTTATGGCTGGCATATTTTCTGATCTTGTGAAATGAATCTTAGACACACCATGATGAAATAAACTATTCATAAACATTGTGTGTTATCTTCCAAAGTCGGCCTCAAGGTGCTTTGTGAACACTAAGTAATATACATTTGCAGCCACTGGAAGTGGGATTTAATCTTGGATTCCATGGACTTCAATATCTCAAAATTATCTGGAAGACCATATTTTTTTTACAAAATTCACTGGGTGTATTTTAAAATTATATTGCCCCTAAATATTCTATATGTGGGAATAATTGCTAGAAAAAAATTAAGGCATGTGTTTAGTTTTGTTATAACAAGCAGACCGAGCTAGAACGTGAGCTTGTAAGTAGACCTATCCAATGCCAAGCAGCCTCATCACCACAAAGAGAGAAGCACTTGGGATACCCATTTATAGGTCATTTGTTCATTTCCTAGGTGTGAGTTACTGACAAAGGACAAATAAAGACAGGCTAACTAGGTCTGGAGCCACTAAGTTTTCTCCTAACAGCTACATGAAGGACCAATGCTGTCTTGGCAGTCATGTCCACATCTGGGGTTATATACCTCAGGGTTGGCAGTAGGTTCAAGCTGAACTTCAGGTGACTGAGTGAGGAAAGATAAACCAATCTCTCATGGCAGTTACAAAAGCAATCTGTCACAGGAAAATGTCTTTTATGTGAAATCCAGCCAGTACTTAACAACACTTTAAATTCAGCTGCAGCACATTCTACAAATAATAGGAATAGCACAGAATGATGTGAAATCTATTCCAGAGACATTACAATTTTGTACAGTTTAAAAGATACTGGCCATTTTATTCAATTACTTTGTATGCAGAAATGCATGCTTAATTAATAAAGGCAGGCCATAATCATTTATCTTGTAATGAAATCCTTTTATGGATATCCACTAATGAAGATTGGACCTGCTTTTCCAGTTGTGCCTGCCATGTGGTACTGGAGCAACCTGCATGATGACTGGAAGAACAGGCAGGTGCCATGTGCTCCATCATTTGGAGTTGTCATTAAACATCCACATATCAATTATGCTGCACTAAGGTTTATTAATGATGTACTTATCAAATATTCATTGTATGGCACTAACATTTAAAGAATGTGTTCTACTGAGCCTAATGGAGCTATGCTTTGACTGCCTAGATTATTTAGTGGATTAATCTGAGGGAACAATTTGAAATACTGGAATCCAATCAGATATAATATGTTATGTTTTACAATAATCTAGCTGCTCTGTTATTGGAGGAGAATTATGCCTTGTCGATAGAGGTATAGAGGGAAGGTGGTAAGTATGCTGTGGATAAGAGAGGGTATCCTGTATCCACCCAAACCTGACCTTTTGTTTGCTCTCATAATGTCATTCTTGTCTACAAATGTAATAGTGAACAATGATCTCCGTGATAGGCTCAATGTAGAGACAAAGTTCATGCTCACTGCTGCTCCTCAAATGTGGCCACTGTTTATTATTTGTTTTGAAACATTTCCACTCTATTTCTTCCTGTTTTTGTGTTGTGTATGTATGTGTGTGTGGTGCACAAGCATGCACACGGTGATGTGTTTTTGAACACAGTGATTAGAGTAGGGCATCAGAGGTGCCCCTCTATCACTCTCTATCTTATTCCTTTGAGGCAGGGTCTCTCATGGAATGCGGAACTCCAAGTTTGCACTGGGCTGGAAGCCAGCAAGTCCCAGATATCCCCCTGTTTCCTATACTGTATTGTGGTTGTAGGCATCCCCAGGAAGTGAGCATGCATGGCTTGGTGAATAGATGCAGGAATCTGGATTCAAGTCCTCAGGCTTACATGGGTGATGTGATGTAGACTCTGGTCCACCTGCTTGTGAAGAAATGCTTTTACCCACTGAATCATCTCCTTACCCCATTCTTGTTTAGGTATAGAATTATTTAATGAGAGGCCTCTGTATGAGTTGTACTAATGTTCTAGAAGTTTGTCCTGCTGGGTCATTCCTCTCAAAATGTGAAAAAAAAATTACCACTTTCTACTTCTCTATTGAAAACAGATTTCTTCCATACATATCTCTATTTGTCTGTCTCTGTGTGTGTGTGTGGTATGCTTATAGAAATAACACTTATCTAATCACAAAGCTTTATTTACTGTTGGAGGTTTTATCTTTATAACCCTTGTTTTATATTTAATTAGATATGTATCATATTCAAACAATTATAGAAAATATGCCAGAGTACAGTGATATTATAATAATATTATTGTTGTACCACTATTTTATAGTTTTAAGAAATAGACATCAGAGAAAAGCACCCACCTACATGCATATTAATATTCTATTCTTGAGTTGACATCACACAAATTGATGAGGCCATTTTTGTTCAAGGTAGTAATAA
>LOEQ01005621.1:0-21783 GCA_001685075.1 Bramus lutescens
TTCATCCAGTTTATTGTCATGTGTCTCTTCCCAGAGAAGGTACAATATATGTGGATGGGGCTTTTGTCTACTTGTTGACAGATCCTCAGAGGCCTGTCCTGTGTCCATGATACATTAGATGCTCAATATGCCTTTGTGAATTGTCGTGAGGATAATAGTTAGCTCTCTTAGCCTAGCTTCCATCTCTGTGTTCAATCTCTTACTTTCTGTACCTCTTCTTAGTTCTAACTCGACATTCTCAACTGGGATTTGTTCAATGTCAACCTAATTGTCATACACCCCTTTACAAGTTGATTGGAGAGTTGGATGTGGTTAAAACTCATGACACACACCAAAGTAATTTGAAGCCTAAACAGTTTTGTTTAATCAATCCCTTCCAACCATGTGTGTCACCCTCAGGTGTGGTAATTCCTCTAGTTTGTAGGCTTTTTACTGCATTGTATCAACTCTGGATCCTAGAATATGTAAAAATATGTATTTCTTTTGTTTCATGATGTTTTTATACCCCTCTTCAAATGCATAAACAATACAGACACACACACATGCACACACACACACATGCAGAGAAATCACTTTTTCCTCTCCTGTCTCTGTCTACTCTGTCTAATAACTTTCCACTTCTATAAAGACCATTCAGACTCCTTATCCTTCTCAGCTTCTAAGCCACTATCCTCCCATATCTCCACCCAATACAGCTGATCACTTTATGGTTCACCTCATTCCATGATAATGTAAAATACCAACTGGTGACCATCTCTGTTGCCGGAGGAACTCAATCATTAGGCTGAAACACGGTCTGCAAGTGCCCAGTCATTAATGCCAATTATTAATGTTGCCATTAAAATATGTGACTTCTGTTTAACAGCAAAACTGCTTTTCCTGTGAATCCTAAGTTCTGCTCATGGCAAGTGTCTACCTTCCCAGACAATAGCCTCTTTAGATACTTGGGGTCAATGGCTGTGTGTCACCACAGCTTCTCTTCTCTAGACCAAATACTCCAGGTCCTCTGTCCAATCCTCATGTGGTAGTTCAAGTCTTTGGCAGCTTTTATGAAAAGAAAATTTCTGTTATTTTAGTAAATACAAGAATCTTAGGTGTGGAACCATTAGTCTAATACATCTGAGCCTTTGTGAAATTTTCTGGATGCTTCTATATCCTGAAAGAGACACTATCCTTCAATGGCTGTTCTGATCTTGCCTAAGGAAGGGCCTCTGCCCAGGGGTATATGCATAGTTAAAGTAACCTAAGCTTCATGAGGCTACATGACCTTCCCAGAGACAGATCTATGGCTCTTGCTTGAATTGAAGTACTGAATAGTAAACCAGAGGGAAAGACCACAAAATCAGAAAATAAAAATAAAGGAGAGAAGAGGGGAGGAAGGAAGGAAAAGAGAAGAGGGGGGATGAAAAGGAAAGGAGGAAAGAAGAAAAAGAGGAGGAAGGGAAGGAGAAAAGGAGAGAAGGAAGTAATGAAGAATGGACAGTATGATATTTTAAGTCTTCTCAATATTGTCCATAATTTTAAGATTCCTAGGGTGACTCTGAAGGTAAACATCCTTCCGCCATTACATCACTTGCTGATCTGGCTTTTGCTGAGCTAGTGTCAGGCATGGTGCTAGTCTCTAGGTCTGTTCATATAATATACCTTTTTTTTTTTTAATAAGAAATACAGTTCCCAGTTAGGATCTCAATGTACTATAGAAAATAGGTTATCTCTCCATAAATCACCCTGCTATCTCTTCCTGATTATGACTTAAAGCAAGCATAACACTGGCTAGATAGCCAGATGCTACCATCTCAGTCATAAGCATAAGGCTAGGGGTGGGAACTCTAAGCTTCTCATTGCCTGCAGCTTTGTCTTAGCTATTATATGGCTGGCACTTGAGTAGAGAAACTGAACCCCTAATTCCCTTCCTTTTCACTAGATTACAATAGTACTGTGGTTGGAGTTTGAGAGTTTAATGATCTGCCTTTCCACACATAAGGCTAACCTGCTCCCCAGCAAGGTCTAGCCACTTTGTATAGCTCAGGCACATGTAGTTAGCTAACATGTCATTTGTTTGTGGTGGTGTTCTCTCATTTTTCTCTCTCCTTTTCCTTTCTCCCCACCCATTCTCTTTTTCTCCCCACCCGTTCTCTTTTTCTGATTTATGCTTGCATGTATCATCCACTTTCGGTTTTTGGTTTTTTGTTTGTTTGTTTGTTTTTTGAGATAGAGATTTTCATCAGTCTGTATATATCAAGTAGCTAGGTTGGCTGGCCAGGGATGCTCAAGAATCTGCCTGTCTTAGCTTCCCTGGTGCTGGACTTACAAGTGTACAGCCCACTCCTGGCTTTTTTTGTGGTTTCTGGGGGTTGAGTTCAGGGCTTTGCATTACAGAGCAAGACCCTTTGCATACTGAGCTGCCTCTGCAGCTTGGCATCTTTATTTCCCTCTTTTTCTAGTACCATTACATCAGTGATGGCATCTTATTCATTTTCAAATCCTCAGTATCTAAGCAGTCTCTAGCACTTAGTAGGTGTCTCGTGTGCTCAGGCTGGAAAGATGTTGCTGGAAGTCCACTCCTGCGTCAGTATCCACACTTCTGTATATAACAAGGTCTTTCTAAATTCAAGTGTTTTGTTTCATTGCTCGAATACCCACACGCTGTTTTCACACCTGGAGCTCACTGTGCACCCCACCCCCCATGGGTTCAAGAAATCCTGGTGTCTCAGCAAGGTCTCCAAATCACGAAAGGTCAGCACCCTCCACTCTGTGCTGATTTGGGTCACCATTTCCTTGAGACTTCCTTCGCCTCTTCTTTGATTAAAGCCGCGTTTGCCTTGCCTCCCGCTTTTTTAGCAATTACACTAATTAAGCTAATTTTTCTTTGTTCTCTCTATACAATTTGCATAAATGGCAAATTTATATATAGTGTCCCTAATTCTCCTGTAACTGCTCTGTAATTAACAGGATGCTCAGGCTAAATATAAATAAGTGCAGAAGGAAAAACAGCCTTCTGCTAAAATACCGATAAAAGCTGGGAGAAAACGAAAGCAGAGAAGAAAACAATTCTGAGCCCGTTCCAAACTCATTATGCTTGATTGGGTCACAGTTGGAAGATGCCAGCTAAAGGTCAGCTTCTGCATGAGTGTCTCTCTGAGAGCCCTGTCCCCAGAAGCAATAGTGGGAAAGAATTTGGGCCGTTTTCTTGAAATAATAACAACACCGTACAATTTCTCCAGGTTGGGGGTTTGTGTGGTATGGACTAAGAGTGATGTATCAGCAAGAGAATTGGGGCATGAGTTCTAATTCTGACCAGCCAGAGCACCTTGAGTTAGTAAACATCAAAACCAAATCCCAGAGCTCTGGATACTTTTTGGTGATAGTGTAGAACGTCCTGTGGCCCCATCATCTCGTTATCTCCCAGATGGGAAAAAGAAACCCTAGTGATGGAAATATGCTTAAAAGCAGCATGGATCAAGACTGAGACTTCCTTCTACAAATATTATAAATTGGCAAGTAGCTTATATAGGAGTGGGGTGATGATAATAAAAGTAAGCCATGAATCCTGTTCTTAGTTGCATCTTTGGTTCTGTGACCCTGGAAAAAGTCCTTAGTGTGTCTGAGCCCCAGTTCCTTTTTTTTTTCCTTTGAGCAACATGAAAGAAATGGCCCTGAACAGTGTAGTGTCCAACATGCATGAACCCATGCAATTCAGATGTTTTGCTTATCATGTCTTATAACCCGGTCTTTGTGGGTTTTGGCGAGTGGATGAAACTGGATTTCCAACCAAAGCTTGTGAGCCCCATTTGAATCTAGAAGACACCTCTGGAATCCTTCCTTCAAATTCTGGAGCTGTGGTCACAGTCATTGTAGTGATAACAGCACTGTTTCATTATGTTGGTGTTTTCAGAAGCATCTTTAGAATCAGCTCTGGACTGTGTAAGTCTCCAAGCCTGGGGAACATGGGCATGAATGAGGCTCGGCTCTGTGTGGGGAGGTGTGGGTAAATAGACACTGTAGAAAGCTGAGTCAGGAAAATGCTGCTCTCAGGTGTTGAGGGAAGCTGAGGCCCCTCCCTGTGGTCCAAAAGTCTCCAGAGAATGTGATGCTTAAAGCCCACATAGGCAGTCTGTTTCAGTGTGGGAAGACCCCTTAGGACTTGTCTTATAATCTTTTCATCTATGCCTTTTTAAATGGGTGTTTTTGTACACACTTTAATATTATATATCATATACTAGAATATGCATATAATTTATAAATAAGTAATATGCACACACAGGCATGCCCAATCATGAGATCTTTATTTATAGTGGTGAGGAAAGCTGGTTACAGGAAGTCTTTGTTGGCATCCCCCAGTGGCTGCTAGCTGCTGCTTGAGCATGGCATAGGGGAAGAATGCCGAGTTTGTCAGGATTTCAGAGCTTTGATTAGACACTTATGCTCTCTGGGTCTCCTGTTTGTCACTCATAGACAGAAACAAAAAATGCTAGGAAAGTAAGCCAGAACAATGTATCAAAGCTTCTTTGTGGTAAATAAGCAGATGTTACTTTTTTCTCACTCAGGGTGAAAACCTGAGTATTTAGGACACTAATTTGAGTAGCAATTTACGCACACACACACACACACACACACACACACCACTGCATGTGTGCATGCACACATATGCAAAGACACATGCTTGCACATGAATGCCAAGATGCCTGCAAAGTAAAATCATTTGATATTTACCTCAAAGCACACTCCCTGTTGTTTCATTGTTAAAAGATAAGGTACCTCCAGGGCATCTGACTCATTTACTGAGTAGCAATCTTGGATACCCACTACAGACATGGGTATGTGTATCATGTCACATGCTAACAGATGTGCTTTGGCAATGGATGATTAGGCTCTGTTCATTCTGCTCCACGTGTTTTCTCATTCTGAGCCTTGTAGTTTCCATTCTTGTCCCTGTGTGGAACATACTCATCTTTAAGACCAAACAACAAAACACAGGAAGCCAGGTCAAGTAATTTCACCAAAAGCTCCACTCAGACGTGGCTCAGACCTTGATTCTCTTGATGCCTTAAGTGAAACCCTACATCAGTGGAGCAAGGCACAAAGTAGGAAGGGGGGGGAGGGACATGGTGAACTTTAATATTCTCCACTGTATTGTCTTTGATCTAGGGTCTCTGAAAAAATTCTTGTGCCTCTGTTTCTCTGCAAATGTTGTCTTTAACATTTTAAGCGAGTAAAGTTGATGATTTTACTTTAGTGAATTACAAGCAGTATTTTACAGGGGCCTATAGATGGAAGTTTCCTTCTGTCCTACCCAGTCTGGCAGCTGTTTAGTCCCAAAGAAGCACACAGAGGCTTATATTAATTATAAACTATTTGGCCTATTAGCTCAGGCTTATTATTAACTAGCTCTTAAAACTTAAGTTAATCCACAATCCTTGTCTATATTTAGCCACGTGACTTGGTACCTTTTCTCAGTGAGACATTCTCATCTTGCTTCCTCTATGTCTGACTTGTGACTGCTTCTCTGCATTTCCTTTTCCCAGAATTCTCCTAGTCTGGTTACTCCACCTATATTTCCTGCCTGACTACTGGCCAATCATCATTTTATTAAACCAATATGAGTGACAAATCTTTACAGTATGAAGAGCATTATCCCATAGCAGGGCCCTTAAGACTGAATACTCTGATAAGTAAGCTATTCAGTGAACAACATTACTTCTTCATAAGCTCTTAAACCACAAGTAAAGTCTCTCTCTCTCTCTCTCTCTCTCTCTCTGTTTCTCTCTCTCTAGGATCTGACTGTTAGTTAGAATACCCTAGGAAATAGTAATTGATAGCACTTTAAGTTACGTTTAAGAAGCAGTGCTCTCTAGGATTTTAAAAAGGGAACATGACATCAGTTGGTAGGGAGGAAGAAGGGATAAATACATTGTATGAAAAGAATGCATTCTCAAAAGAACTAAAAAAAAGTAATATTGAGAGTACTTGTAAGTTTACAGATCCCTCATTAAGTAGGTACCAGAGCCAACTAGATGGAATCAGGGTTGGAAACAGAGCTGAACACAAGAAAGGCATTCTGGGCATCCTGTGGGATGCTGGGAGAATGATGCCAAATCACCAGTGGCCTGGGACTGTCAATGAAAAATGGCTCTAGAAACCATCTTTTTGTGGGGGAGGGTTAAGGAATGTCAAGGGAGAGCCCTAAATTTTAGCCAAGAGGCTTCTCTAGTGTGATGTCACCAACAATTAAGAACCAAAGCTGACAGAGAAACTCCCTGTAAATATCCCTTCCTCTACTTGGTAAACCTGAGATAATAAGAGGGGTGAACCATGCCAGATCAGGTGATTAAGACCAGGCTCCAAGAACAGGGCAAGCATTGTACATGATTATGGATTTTTATTGTCATCCCAATTGGATAAGTAACTCCCTAGGGCATTAGTGAGGCAAGACTTTGAATGAGTTCTGGGGATGTTTCCAAAGAGGATTAGCTGAGAAGGAAGACCTGCTCTGAATGTGAATTGTATTATCCCTTGGGCTGGGATCCCAGACTGGACCAAAGGGAAAAGGGGAAAAGCAGTGTCCACAAACCTCTCTCTACTTCCTGATCTTCCCAGGTATAAGAAGCTCACAGGAGGTACAAGCCATCCCTGACACTATGTCTTCCCTCCCACAATGAACCGTATCCCCACAAATCATGAGCCACACAGATTCTTTATCCCATAGGCCCCTTTCCTGTCAGAGTCATATGAAAAGTAACTAATGCCGATAGGCATTTCAGGGAAATAAAGACCCTACTTTGAAATACACCTACTTCCAGGGAAGCAAGGGAACAGTAGAGTAGCCTGGGCCTGGGTAAATATGGGACGTATCACATTTCTTAAGTCAGAAGATCCAAGGAGAAGACACTAGTTCCTAGAGAAAGAAAGCAGTGTGGAAAGAGCAACCTGCAGGCAAGATGACTAGAGATAGATGGACACGTGGCAGTCCCATGGCAGAGAAAAGAACCAAGGAGATGAATTTCTCCATGTCTCTCTTTCAAACATCTTCTGCTCTCCACATGGTCCTTTCAGGTGAGCCCATGGAAAGCCAGCCAGAAAGACTACTAGTAACCCTTAATACAACCCACATAGACGAACATGTCAGGGGGACATGTGAGGAGTATGTGTAGGCAGCCTTACTTGGAATTTTCTCAACCCACTTCGTGAGTCCACCTGAACTGTAAAGGAGCCTTTCTCCATCTATTTTTTGGTTGCAGAACATTTTCTGGCCACATATGAACTATCCATCTGGGTATTATGTAGAATAACCCAAAATGGAGAACATGCAATGCTTTCAAGCTCAACCGCCAAACCCAACGGTATATACCAAAGTACACCATGTCCCTGCATTTCCTCTGGAGAGGTTTGCATGGGTCCACACATGCTTGCTGCCCTCTCCCACCTCACGGCTCATATCTCCTGTTTCTCATATATACTTCCTAAGATAATCTGAGCAATGAGCTACCTTCTTCCCAGACACAGTCCCAAGATTTCTTGTGAGAAATAGAGACTGGGGTGCATGGAAAATGATCCTGATGGACAAACAGAACTACAGAGCTCAGTGCTTGGGGAGAAAGGGGTGTTGAAGACTAGGGGAAAACAACCTGGTGTACAAATATCATCATGAAAACAAGCCATAGTTACTGTGGGGACACAGAAGGGGCATCTGGCCTGGGATGCCGGGTGTGTTGATGGAAGGCTTCTGGAGAAGTATGACTTCTAAGTTATATCTTCCTTCAGAATGAGGCAGGCTTTCTCCAAACTGAAAATTCACAGAGCCCGAAGGTGAGAACTCTGTCCCCTCTTCCTCTCTGCAGGAGAGGGGCTGATTGGAAGCCTGCTCACCATCTTTCACTCCTCCTGCTGTTTTGAAAGGTTCTGATATGAGGGGAAATATTCTCTCTGGGGAGCACTTGCCCTTTCATGATTTGCCAAACACCTCCTCAGCAAGGTACCCAAAGCACACGCAGCTGATTGAAATTCAAAAAGAAAGCAGATCTAAATGAAGGGTCGAAGTGAAAAGACTGTGTTTATTGTTGCTCTCTGGCATCCCTGGCAATCTTCACCAGAGGAATTTCCACACCGTGCTGACTGCCTGCCAGGCTGACTGGGGAAAGGCTTCTCACAGGAGCGGCAGGCACATCTGTTTAAAGGAGAAAATGTCCGTGGTGGTGAATTGAAGTTGTTTGATGCACTTCGGGGAGACTACCCTAAATAGTCTTGGATGCATACCTCTTAATAACCCGAGTGTGGCCCACGTGATTTTTAAGATCAAAGAAGTCAAAAAAATGGAGGTTGGAACTGCAGCCCAGCCCTTCATTTATATGTGAAAGTGAGGTCAAAGTAGAGGAACGAACAGCCTGTGGTCACAAGGGTGTATGAGTAACAGACAGAACCCAGTATCACACCTATCCCATTGTGGAAGCAGCAGGATGGTAGCTACAGCCTCAAGAACTCCAGTGTCTTCAAGTGTGGAGAATCCATTATCCAGTTTTGAAAAAATTAAATTCGGCATGCATTTCCTGAGCACTACTCATGACCCTGACTCTTTATTACACTTTGGATAGCAAAAGGTGAAGAAACAATGACACAAACAAAAGGAAACCCAAACTGACCTGCCCTCAGAACACCACAGTATGCTCAGAGATGGCAGCTTTAAAGTTAGCAATTTTATCCATCCTGGAAATCCAGGACGCCGATGGACATGTCAGTACACACTGAACAGGAAACACATGAGAGCTCCACACCCCCCATCTCCACAGCGGGTTGAAGAGTGTTCTACAGAATTTCATGCCCGCCCAGAACCCCAGATCATGATCTTACCTGGAACTGGAGTCTTGGTAAAAATAATTGGTTAAAATGACATCATATTGGAGTTTGTATTGGTCTTTAAATGAATAGCAAACGTCATAAGAAAGTTATGTGAAGGCACTGACAAGAGAAGGTTATATAAAAACAGAGGCAAGTGTTGGAATATCAGAACTAGAGGGAACAGCAAGAGGTGTAGGCAGTTCCTCAAAACAAGAGACAAGGATGTGCTAGATCTGGCCCTGTAGACTTTAGAGGAAAAACAGTTCTATCCACGCCTTAATTTTTCACTCCAGAATGGTGTCAGACTATATTTCTTTTGTTTTAAACCATGTAGTTTGTGGCATCTTGTTACATCCCTCCAAGAAAATTAAGGCAGTCTTCAAGTTAAAAGGCTTTAGTTTCTTCCTACCCAGTTTAGGAAGCTGATGAAGAGCAGATTGCCTTTAATGTAAGGGTGATTCATATTTCTATGTCAGTCACCTTCACTTTTCCAACATTTGAGCTGACCTCAAAGTATCTGTGTCGTGAAACTACTGTACAAAATGATCAAGCTTCTATTCATGCAGAAGACAGGCCAGGTAAATTACTAAGGGAAGCTTCTAGACAAGGTGATGTGGAATTCCCCTCTGTATGCTATGGATATGTTTTATTGCCATTGGCTAATAAAGAAGTTCCTTTGGTCTATAGCAGGGCAGAATATAGCCAGGATGGAAGAGATATAAAGAGAGAGTAGGCAAAGTCAGAGATATTCCATGCAGTTGCTGAAGAAGAAAGACCTGGAACCTTTCTGGTAAACCACAACCTCATTCTGATACACAAATTAATAGAAATGGGTTAATTTCAGATGTAAGAGTTAGTTAATAAGAAGCTTGAGCTAATAGGCCAAGCAGTGTTATAATTAATATAGTTTCTGTGTGATTATTCTGGTCTGAGTATTTGGGAAACAAACAAGCAATCTCTACCTACAACAAGGTGGTCCATAAGACAATTCTTAGAGGATGACAAAGAATTAACTTATTGGTAGTGAGAGAAGAAGAGTCCCTGTAAATGGGACAAGAATGACAAAGGAATTTTGTCATTGGAACTGAAAACAAGGAGTATATACTTCTGTCTGTGCTATTGTGTGTGTACATGCATGGAGGTGTGTAAATGTGCATGTAAGAGATATCCACAAATAGTTTCTGAAGGCCTAAGGAGTAAGGATAAGAAATCACAGTTTAAGGTTATGGTGGCTTAAATAAAAATGGCCCTCATAGACTCATAGGGAGTGGCACTATTAGGAGGTGTGGCCTTGTTGGGGGTATGTGTGGCTTTGGTAGAAGAAGTGCATCACTAGGGAGTGGATTTGAGGTCTCAGAAGCTCAAGCCAAGTCTAGTGGCTCACAGTCTCTTCTTGCTATCTGCGGATCCAGATGCAAAACTCTCAGCTACCTCTCCCTGCACCATGTCTGCCTGCGTGCTACCATACTTCCCACCATGATGATAATGGATTAACCCTCTGAACTGTTAGCCAGCCCCAATTAAATGTTTTCCTATATAAGAATTGTCATGGTTGTGGTGTCCCTTCACAGAAACAAGACCCTAACTAAGACTGAGGTATACAGTATATCATAGTGGTGAAGTAATAGTGTCAGGAGTTTGAGGCATTAGGTAAGTACAGTCAGGATGCAGCAAGAAATAAATGTGGGTACTCATGGATTTTCTCTGTTTTGTGCTGTCAGGCACCTAAGCATGTTCATAGATCAGGGTAGTTCTTCTCACTTCATTTAACTTAATCTAGGCATCCATCCTGACATTCCCAGAGGCTGCCTTAATCTAGAAAATCTCTCACAACTATGACCAGATGCATGTCTCCTAAGCAATTCAGGACATGGCAGCCTGTAGGCAATTATGGTGCTGGAGAAAGAGCTGAGAGTGGAGAAGGAGCTACATCTTGATTCCACAGGCAACAGGAAGTGGTCTGAGATACTGGATGTAGCTTGAGCATATATGAACCTCAAAGCCACCTCCACAGTGACAAAGTTCCTCCAAAAAGGCCATACATACTCCAACAGACACACTTCCCAACAGTGCCATTCCTTATGAGCTTAGTCAGTTGTGTATATGATAACAGTTTACCATACCTCTGTTGTGGGGAAATTTGGCTCTGTTTTGTTGTTGCACAAATTTAGTTGACTTCAGAACAAGTATGAAGAGTTGTAAGTCATGTCTTCAGATACTCAGTGTTGATTTTCATTAAAGAGTCTTAGGTGACTAACTCAGTAGTAACCAAGAAAGCATGTGAACATGCTTCCCACCTGCATCTGAGCAGAGGAGGGTGATGTGAGGCTAGAGAGCTGAGTCACATTCCTTTATAGAGCATGTGAGTATGACTCCTTGTTGGGCCAGGGCATGGAAGGATGGCATGGTCAAGAGTTTGGTATGATGTACCTACAGAAAACTTTCACTGGTGCAGCTCCTGACTGGGCCCGGGCATGGAGAAGTGGCATGGTCAAGGGTCATTGGTGATTCACCTGGATACGATTCCTGTCTGGACCTGGGCAAGAGGCAGGGTGCAGGTAATGATCTGAACGTATGTGCGTGCATGTGTGTGTGTGTATACAATATCCTTATTTCATTTTTGTCTCCTTTTTACTTTGTCTTTTTGCTTCTTTCAGCTTTCCTTTATCTTTCCTTCTAACTCACAAGTTAAATGTGTACTTTTTGACATTTAATATTTCCAATACATAGATTTAAGACAATATATTTTCCTCTAAGTATCTTTTAGATTGCATTACTTAAGCTTTAATGTGTAATCCTTTTATCATCATTCACTCCTAAGTTCCCATTATGATTGCTAATTTAGCTCATGAATTATTAATTGTGCTTTTTCAATCTCTAACATATGTTTTGTTTGATTCTTTGCATTATATCACTCAAATAAGATAGTAGCGGTCTATCCACATTTGTGGTAATAAAGCAGAAGGCCCACTGAAAACTGTCCTGTAACAGATACACCCAGTTTATCCTTCAGAAAACAAAAGAACAAATGAAATTACTTGATTTCATATACTGGGTGCACAGCTGCATAGAAAGGTCTTATTTGCCACTAATTTTAATTCTATTTTTATGGGCATACATTTCATTTAGCCTACATGTAGTTATATCTGCTTGGACTATCGTTGGTGCTGAGTTTGCACTTTATTGGGTAACAATCAACCACACAGTTGTGTGGTTGGCCAGGAGAGGATGTCCAGGGAGGTTAGAGAAGCAAGACATGCCTGGGTTGGGTGTGAGGGGATGGGGTATGGTGAGTCTAGAACATTTACAAAGGTACAGTGCTCTAGGGGAACAGCTAGCAATGAGCCAGAGAATGGGGTGTGGTCTCCCAACAAGAGGATTAGACTGGGCACGAGTGTGGAGAGTGGCAGAATATGGACTTCATTCTAATACAAGAATGCAAGTGTGGTAGTTTGAAAGATGAGCCCCAAAGGGAGTGGCGCTATTGGGATGTGTGCCCTTGTTGGAGGAAGTGTGTCACTCTAGGGGGCAGGCTTTGGGTTTCTTTTGCTCAGATTTCCCTTGGTGTGACTACCAGTCCATTTCCTGTTGCCTGCAAGATGTAGGACTCTCAGCTCCAGCACCATGTCTACCTGCATGCCACCATGTTCCCCATCATGATGATAATGGACTGAACTTTTGAAACTGTGCATCACCCATGTGAAATGTTTTCCTTTATAAGAGTTGCTATGGTCATGATATCTTTTCACAGCAATAGAAAACCCTAAGATAGCAAACTTGGAGCCATTTCTAAGTAGTGTCCAGAAATCAAGCCAAGGATAGTTTATAATGGGCTCTTCACTTCTTCCATCTGTCCTCCAGCTAATGAAAGGTCCCTGTAACCCTATTGTTATTGCTCAGATAGGCTCAGGGGGAACACAGAAGGCAGCAGACAGCAATAGCATTCTCACCATGTGTCCAGTAATGTCCTGAGAGTTTTGGTGCAACTTATTCCACATCACTCCCCAAGGATCTGAGGTCAGCTGGCCTGCTTCACATTGCAGATATGGCAAGTGTGTGTCAGGCTGCTAATAATACCTGCCTGAGGTCTCTGCTTAGTTGTACACAACAAAGAATAGTCCAGTTTTCTGGATAAATTATCCCCCCAAATTCACATGTTGTCTACTCCTCCATGTGATCATGTTAAGAGATGGAGCCTTTGGGAGGCAAATAGGTGTCTGTGAGATGGTGTATGTTGGGGAGACGCTCATGATGGGATTAGTACCCCTAAAGGAATAAAATAAAAGAGAACCCAGCCCCCTTATCATACAACTTGATGGCAGCCTTCAATCGTTCAGAAAGAATATTTTTGTGGGAATCTGAATCAACCAGCACTTTAATATTAGAATTCCCAGCCTCTAGAAGTGTAAGAAATGAATTCCTGCAGTTTAAATCTGCCAGTCTATGGTAGGTCGTTATGACACCCTGTGCTAACGTGTATTTACAGCTAGAAAGTAGCTGAGATAGGATTTGGTCCCTCAGGCCCCAACACAGTAGAACCCATGCCCTCCTTCCTTGTCTCTATAAAAATCAGAGTCCAGGTTTGTCTTGTGGGCCTCCCAAAGGCAGTAATGCTGAGTTACAAGCATCCGTCAACATTACCACAAGCTGGACAGCAGTCACACACCCACAACAAGATCTCACAGGGAATGTAAGCCACAGCTATGGTCAACTCTAACAATTATATCAGGGATTTTATACTAGAAGTAATTATATTCAGCTAAACAGGACTTAAACAGTAGAGATTTTGCTTTTGCTAGTAAGTAGATGTACAGAAGTGGTGATTTATTATCATTACTGGTTCAGTCAGCATTGACAAAGCCCAAGGAAAGAAGCACATGGTCCTGAGATAAAAATGTCCCCCCACAAGGCAAAAGTGTATGCTTAGAGTTTCTAAAAAACAAACAAACAAACTCCATTTTTAATCATAAAATGGGGAGGAAGAATTTCTAAACCTCTGCCCCAAGTTCAGGAAATTCCTTTATGTGTCTCATTGGCTCAAAACTTTGTTACCCAGGCAAGCTGCAGAGTAAGGACCTAGAATTTCCCACACATCAGAAGCTATATGTCCTAGGGATCATGGAGAAGTTGACATGTTACTTCAGAACTCAGCGTGTCTAATGTAGGAGTTCAGTTTACTATCTGCTGATTTGCAAACATATATGATTACTTTAGAGGACCATTAGCTTATTATTGAAGGAATGAAAGTTGGCTGAATTGCTTTTAAAACTGAGCCAGTCATTTATATCAGTTTACTAAGGAATATTACTGAGAATCTACTTCATGTCAAGCTACGTGCTGTTGACACAGAGATGAACATAGATAACCATATAGATGATGATGTTAGTAATGATGATGATTATGATGTTGATGTTGATGATGTACTGATGCTAATAATGGTGATGATGATAGTAATGGTGTGTTGGTGATTATGATGATGGATATAATGGTGATGGTGATAATAGTGGTGATAGGGATGATAATGGAGATAGTGGTGATGTTGATGATGTTTGTACTTCCGGTGACAACAATGATGATAATGGTGGTGGTGACAATGGTGGATTCTTTTGTGGTAAGAAAAAAGAAAGCCATCTCTGACTGCTGTTACATCTCTTTACCTATAGGGGTGACAGTGCAGTAGTTATTGTAAAGAATTTACTAAGAGTCTCAGTCTCCCTACTCTGCCTCAGGTAGGGAATGAGCTGGAAATACTAAAATGTGAGTCAACAAATGCAGGACTGATCTCAGTTACTTAATGAGTCAAAACAGACAAACACCATGATGTTAAAGTATTATTGCCAGCATCGTCCCATCGAAATAGAGCAATAGCAGTCAGTATACACTTACAAAGGGAAGAGTTTGAGGAGATGCCGTCCGTATCTGGAGAAGGCTAGAGTTAGCAGTGGGTGTAGAAGCATAGAGCATCTATTGAGGAAAATTGCAGGTACCTAGTGAAGCTGGTCTAAGAGGGAGCCCTTGTATGCTGCAGGTGGTGGAGTCGTGGGGACAGGTCTAGCCAAGGTCATCAGAGTTCACATCATGCTACTGTATACCCTGGATGCTGCACATGGAGCAATAGTGTTTGATGTTTCCTGCTGCTAGGTTTTGGTCTTACTCTTGGGCAGTCTTTCTTTATTGACATCTTGTTCTTCTTTGGGACATGAATGTTTATTCTGAGCCGTTGTACATTGGAAGCCCATAAGCTTCTTTTTAATTTCACAGGGGTTTCTAGCCAGTAGGTTGCCTTTCATTTCAGGACTTTGAACTCCAGACTTCTGAATGATTGAAGTTAAACTAAGTGCACGAGTCTTTGGACCTAGGATTGGAATATAATGACTTGGATCTGAAAGTTTCTCACAGGTTCCTGGTTTGAGAATTTTGTCACAGATTGTGGCTCTGCTTTGAAGGCTGTGGAATCTTTAGGAGATATGGTCCTGCTGGTAGTGGTAGCTCACTAAGGGTGGGCTTTTGAAGGTTATGTCTGCCCCCACTTCAGGCTACAGTCTGCCTCTTGGTCTGCCATGATGTGAATAGACACAAGGCTCACACTCCTTAGACCAGACACAGTTCTTACCTACTGCTCTTACAACATTGAGATGAAATCTTTCTGAAAACTTGAGCCAAAATAGTTCTCTTGATTTGTTTGTTTGTTTATTTATGTATTTATTCTTCTCTCATACATTATCCCCCAACCACATGCTCCCTTCCCTCCTATTTTACCAGTCCCCCTGCCACCTCCCCTCTTCCCCAGATCCACTCCTCTTCGGTTTCCCTTCAGAAAAGAAGCGTGATCATGGTGTCTCATCACAGCAATAGAGACCCTAACTAAGACAGGGGACTCTGATAGGTTTGCTAGTCCCCACTTCACCTTCTATAACAGCCCTTGACCAAATGCCTGTCCCCCTCTAGATTCCTTTGAGGAAGACAAGTACTTACTTTGATTTTAAGCCAAAGAATTTTGCTGCCTCTTTCTCTGTCAAGGTCTAGCTTCATAGATAAGGATGATAGGTAGGGGGTATTACTCAGTAAAATGAGGTCATCAACACTAAGTGACATTTCCTACAGAACTCATTCTTCATGCAATGAAACTCATAGTTCATGCAAAAACTGTAACTGCATTACCTCAGAGATGCCCTGGACTTAAGTCCATCCTTGCCGAGAAAGGGGGAAACTTTGGCTGGATTTTTAATAACTAAGTCCTTTTAAATAGATATGGACATTTTATTTGTTTTTATTGTCACCTTTGAAGTCCCGAAAGACTGATACCCCTTCTTATACTTTATTAGGAGTTCCATGTGTAATGAAATACAATTTAATTTTTTATCTTGAAATACATTCTATTTCTCCTAGACTTTTGCATCCTTAAAAGTTTGCAGACTTTTTTTGTCATTGATGTGCTTGCAGAGTGCACACAGTTATAAATATAGACACGGAAGCTGACATCAGCTTCAAAATTCATCCTATTCTTTTAGCCGATGGCAAAGGATTGTAATTTTTAAGAAATGTGATTTTGGTATATTTAATTCTTAAATGCCATTTCCACATTGAAAATAAGTAGACAAGGGCTTGGGAAATGGCTCAATGGTCAAAGCACTTGCTTTGTAAGTGTAAGTCTGATGGCCTGCATGTAGCTCCAGTTTCAGAAGGTCGAGACAGGGAGCACACCACATACACTCTCCCCGACACACGTATACAAACCTACACACACATGAAAATGGGAAAAAATGACCAGCCCCATGAATTTCTCTATCTTCATACATCTTGGATTATACGTGAGGCTATGTGGGTATTTCTTCAGTGACAAGAATGGATGGAGAAGATGATGTGGGTTTGTTAGCAAGGTAATCTCACTAAACCAGTAAAGTCCTTGTCAGTTTTTACTTACATACGGAAACCTGGATGGGTGTAATCTTTTATGAATCATGGGGGATGGTCCAAGGAATTGCAAGGTGGCAGGGAAGCCTTTGGGTAGTTGGTTGGTGTGAAGCTAACACTGGACCTTTGCTGGAAGAGTTGGGTGAAGGATACATGTAGAGATAGATGCATTTGGGAGAGAATTGAGGCAATACAGAGGAAGGAGGCAGAAAGGAGGGAGGGAGGGAGNAGATGGGGTGGGGGGTAGAGGCAGAGGGAGGGAGGAGGTGCTCTAAGAAAGGAAAAATGCTTCACGAAGAAATGTAGGTTTGGAGTGTTGGTAGGTGTATTTTGCTCTTCTCTGTAACAAAGATAAACTTCCTCCAATGTCATAACTTTTTAAAGAAATTGACATTTCCCTTCTGAATCCTGAGCTAATTTCTGATGTGACATAGGGGGAGAAAGTTTGGGGTGTGTGTGTGTGTGTGTGTGTGTGTGTGTGTGTGTATGTGTGTGTCTGTATTAATGTATGTTGTCAATGAAAATTTCTGGGAATCACTGACAACATCACTGGGATTTGTCTTTACTGCATGTACTGGCTTTTAAGGATCCTATTCTCTTTAGATGCATACCTTGCTCAACTAGATGTAGTAGGGAGGGCCTTGGACTTGCCACAGAGCAGGGTGCCTTGTCCTCTCTTAGGATTGGAGGGGGCGGGGTGGGAGGATGTGGGGAAGGAGTGGGAGGAAGGGAGGGAGTGGGAATTTGGATTGGTATTTTTGTAAAGTAATAAAATAATAAGAAAAGAAAAAGAAGAAAATTTCTGGGAAATTAGCAGAGACTGATTTTCTGGTTAGAATTGCAGTGATGTGGCCAGATTGTAATGTTGCAAACCCAGAGGCTAATTAGCTCATCTTGGACTAGATTTTGCTCCATGAATAGCCATTCGTCTCTGTGAATGATAGATTAAAAAACAAACAAACAAATAAAAAAAACCTTTTGGAATTCTCCTACCTCAGCAGAGCACTAGCTTCTGTCAACCCCAAAGCTAAGATCATCACCAGCATCTGAGGCCTTCAGAAAATCTTCCCCACCCTGCTTTACCTCCGCTATGATGTACCCACCAATATATTTTAAACTTACATGGTTTTATACTGTCTTCAGCCTATAAAACTATACAATATTGCAAAATGTTGAAACATGAAATTTATGGTAATCTAAATATGTGTTTCTGGACCACTGTCACTCAAGATTGACTGCAGAATAAGCTCAAATATCTGGAGCATCATTGGTATATACATGTGTTTGTAAACACATGTGTGTACATCTGCATGAGTGTATCATTTGTGTATGTGCAAATGTGGTTTGTGTGTGTGCATGTGTGTATGTATGTTTGTGTGTGTATATATGTGCTCCTGCTTCTATTTCAATGCTCATGCCATGAAAAAGACTTAATAATGGGATACAAGGAGGGGTTTCAGCTCTACCTAGGCTGTAGCATTTGACCAAGTTCAGAGACCTATAGAATAGCTCAGGATGGAGGTGGCAGTTGTCTGTTGCATGATTTTCTCGTTCTGCTGTATTTGTTCCTAAGAACTCAGTGCCTGAAACCAACCTGGATAAGAATCCCTGGCTGGCACACTAAAATCTGCACCAGGATGGTGTGAGAGTTGGTGAGCAGAAGGTACTATAAAGATTATGGGGTTGAGTATATAGCTGAGACTCATGAGGTCTTTGCCCTGGCAATCTAAGAATCTGACTTTAAGCCCTAGAACCCATATAAAACCCAAGTATCGTGTGCGTACTTATATGACCAGTGCTGGGCAAGTGTAGGCAGTAATCCCTCTGGGGCTCACACATCAGACAGCCGAGCTTAATCTTCAAATCCCACATCCCAGTGAGAGATCCTGTCTCAAGATGCATTCATCTGTGGGCTAAGATAAAAGAGASCATAATTTGGGTAGATAGGAGGGGGATAGATATGTAAGGAGCTAGAGGAAGGCATGAACATGATCAAAACATGTTGTACAAAAAAAAACCTCAAAAACTAATTTTTTAAAAAAATAGATTTCTCCTGAGGAAGGACCCTCAAGGTTGGCTTATGGCCTTCACATGCTCGTGCACCCCTTACACATATTCACACCTACTTACATGTATTTGTGTACTCATGAATAATTGCACAAACATTTCTTGAAAAGCAATTCTGACAATTACTCCTAATGTTTCATTAACAAGTCAAGAAGCATCACTAAAATCAGGAGAACACAAAGGACATTTTCACATCCTAAGTGGAGGGTAATGGATGGTGTACAGTTGATACATGCTTAACATTTCTTATGCCCAAGTAATTTTGAAAGCTCTTTGCTCCTTGCTGCTTATAGGAGATGAAAGAACATCCATAAAATGCAGGTCAAAAAATCGCAGCTTGGAAAAGCAATTAAAACATCCCTCTATTGCTTTCTCCAGTCACTGCCTTAAAATTTATGCAGTGGGTCCACCTTCTCGTGCCCCTAATAAAAACAACGCAAACTCACCCTTAGCTTTTTAAGTCATTTTAAGTCCCAGCCATTGTTTTGATTTGGTACCCGAGTGCCCACTCAAAGATCTTATCACAAACTAAAGGATTTTATAGCAAGTCATCTTCATTCTTTTAAGCATAGATGCTTTTTGCAGGAGCCTGTGGTGGAGAAAGGTGGGGCCTTTGTGGTTGGTTTCAGTGTATCCGTCTTGGGCTTCAACCATTCCATTTATGTCGGCTTCTATTCTCCTCTATCCCTCTGGGGTTGGAAGGGGTGAGAGGACAGGTAAGAGTGGGAAGATCTTCTTTGGATGGCACCCCAGGCCTTGGCAGAATCATTGGCATGCCTGGATACTCCAGACATCCTGTTTCTAAGCCACCTCAAAAACTGTCCCACCCCAGACAGAAGCAACTGGGGTGAGATGCCTCCCTCTCTTCCTTGCTTAGCTACTAGAATTTGGATAATGAGATCTCACTACAACTCACATTCTTAATATCAATGTGCTAGCTCTGAAACCCTCTCAATTGAAAGGGTCACACACTGCCTCTCTGGCTTCTGGAAAATGTTGCTGTGTCCTTCACTCCAAGAAACCCCAGGTCTCCAGGCAGTATCATTGCTTGGGTTCCATCCAGAAATCCATGGTCACCCACCTCCTCTCTGTGCTTCCTTGGTTAGGAGTTGATCTCAGTGCAGAAGATACTTCGTGGAGCTTTGGAGTGACACACTGAGGCATTTCTCCCCAAACCAGATGTGACATATAGTGCCCTTTGTAGACATAGCTGCAAGTTTCCTCTTGCTATCACTTTAACTTTCTTTGCAACTGCAATGCGATGAGGCTCCCTGGACAGGCTCCCTGACATTTCCTTCTGAGTTCTACCACTGGGGATCTGGATTTGAATTTCTCGTGTGTCGCTTCCTGGCACTTGCCAGAGGCCTTGGGTTTAACATCCTGCTATGAATTTGCTTCAAGATATCTTGTGTGCCAAGAAGAGGTTCTCTCTCTCTCTCTTTCTCTCTTCCCGCTCATCCAAATGTTCTGTGCCTGTAAGACTCTGTGACTGAGCAGCTGAGATGCATTCTCGAAGTCACAGGGAATGACTCACCCTTGTTTTGCACCACCTCTAAAGCTCTCACTGAGTAAACAATTCCAGAAGGGAGGAGGACCACATTTTGTATCGCTCAGGTAAGGTGGTAGCTAAACCAAAGAAAAACCACCTGACAAATGAAGATAAGACATGACATCTGGTACTGAAGATGTATCACGGCACAAGGCACATTGTTATGCTACAGAAAGCATCACTTAATCTTCAAAACAGGCATGCTCATCCCCAAGATATCACTGTGTCTTCAGATTTTGCTTAGCTATTTCTTCATCGAGAAAGCCTCCTCGACCATAGACCCCAGTATGCCTGTGCTCTATTCTCTCAGAGCAAATCGTAGTTGAGTAGTTATCACACCAGATAGTAAGCGTCTACTCTCTTCTCTACTTCTTCATTTATTATCTAAATGAAACCGGGCCCTGCGAGTGACTGTGTTATCACTTATCCTAAATGCCTGGTGCAAAGCCAGCAATCATAGATGCTTAATAAATATTGTGCTTCTATGTTAGTTTGGAAAGGTTAGGATATCTTGGAGCAAGAAATAACCCCCAAATCTAGAGTCCTGGCATAGGCCATACTGAGGGCTTCCTTAAGCTAGGCTCCAGAGACTCACCAGGGCAGCTTTCTTTCAGGCAGTGACTCAGGCACCAGGCTGTTTAGTTTTATTTCATAACTCCATTTCCAAGAGTCATATTAGGGCTTAGTGGGGAAGAACATTGAGTGCTCTTCCATAAAATCCTGGTTTGATTCCGGGCACCCACATGGCAATTCACAACTATCTGTGACTCATGCATGTTGTGCTCAGACATACATGCAGGTAAAGCACCAACACATGACCAATCACATGACCAATCAGAACGTGACCGAGCACATGACCAATCAACAAAACAAATCAATAAAAAAATTTAAAATAAAAGTTTTGTGCCAGAGAAAAGGTAATGGTGGGAGGGCGGGCACCTCTTATCCTCTCTGATTTAGTGTGGGAATCTGCAAGTCACTTCTGTGGCCCATTAGCCCAGACTGCTCATGTGGACTTGTGTTATGGTGAAACGTTTGATAGCACTGTGAAGGAAGCTTATCACCCTAGTCTCAAAATCTCCATCTAATCTCTTCATGCTGAGATGCTACTAGGATGAACCCTGAGGTGAGTAGGATGAAGGGGGAAGCTGCACATGGGAAACTCGCGGTGCCACACCAACTCCATCCTTGTTCAGCAAAGTAAGCTCCTATCGGTTGGAGGCTGTATGGTCCCTCGGATCTATTACTTATGCTCCTAGCAAGAATTTCATCAAGGATTTGAGGAACCATGTGAATGAGTTGGAATTTGGACTTGGCATTTGTTCCCATGTGAAATGTTCATCTTAAATTTTGCATGCAAATGGATAGAAATAGAAAACAGTATCCTAAGTGAGGTAACCCAGACCCAAAAAGATGAATAT
>LOEQ01005621.1:22315-41453 GCA_001685075.1 Bramus lutescens
ACTTCCCACAGGGCAGGGAACCCTGACTGCTCTTTGGTCTGGAAAGGGAGGGGGATGGGGAATTGGGAGGAAAATGGGAGGAGGGGAAGAGGTGGGAATTTTTAATAATAATAAAAAAAGAATTGAAAAATAGCAAAAAAAAAAAGAAAAAAGAAAAAGGTTGGGTAAGCAGGAAGAGGAACACTGGACTGCGCTAAAATGGTCCCAGGAGAAACGGTGCCAAAGCCTCTATTCTCTTAATCAAATTCGACAAACCATAGCATAGTAAGTTCACATTTTCAGCATTTGCTTCTTTCTTTTCTTAGCCCAGGCCTGGGCAATGAAGAGCTAATAGAAACCACATTTTTTAACATTTAATTTTGGCAACTCTGTTGAGTGTGATGCTCAGCTGGGCTGAGGCACAGAAGGGTTTGCAGATAGGATAGGACCAGTCCCTGCCCTCGAGGTGCCCAGCATCTGGAGGGCAGTAGACAGTGATTAAATAGCTCCTTCAGTCCCCTGCATCATAAAGGTCTTTCTGAGGGAGCAGTCTGCATAATGTGAGCCTGCAATTGGAGAAGAGATTGGGGTTCAGAAGTAAGAACTGTCTAATTTTTTATTCTAGTTCATTTTTGTTGTTTGCCTGTTTGTTTTCTAAAGAGAGAGAAAGAAATGGTGTGGGTGGAGATGTGAGGAGGATCTGGAAGGAAATGGAAGATGGGGATTGTGATCAGACTATACTATATAAAACGTTTTAAAATGTTTAGTATATATACACATGTATACACATATATAACTATATATGGATATATATCCATATATATTTATATATACACATGTATACACACATATATAACTATATATGGATATATATATCCATATATATACATACTTCATTCGTTTCTCATCCCTATGACAAAATACCCAAGGAAATCAACTTAAAAGAGGAGGGTTCATTTTAGCTCATGGTTTCAAAGGTCTCAGTCTGCTGCTCCCCAGCACCACTGTTCTTGGGCCTGTCATGAGGAAATACATTTTAATGGAATAACATGTAAAAAACAAAGCTACTCACTTTGTGCAACCAGGAAGCAGGGAAGGGTGATGTAAAGAAAAATATAGTCCCTAATTGTGTGGCCCCTTCAACTTGGTCTTCCCTCCTAAGCTTTATCACTTCCCAATAGCATATCAAATTATGAACCTCACTCACAGGCTGAGTCATCCATTCATGATCCAATCCTAAAAGTCCATGAACTGGAAATCAGGCCTCTAGAATGTAGCCTCCAGTGGGTATATTAGATCCAAAATCTAGCAAGGACTGTTTGAACCTGAGGATTTCTAAGCTCATTTCTTAGTGGTTCCTGAACTATCTAATGTGAAAAAGAAGGAAGCCAGAGAATTAACACAACAGAAATACATTTTGTGTCTAGAGAGCTGGCCTTTATCGTGATGCAAGAGAGGAAAACTGGGTTTTCAGTCACCTTGATTACAGTTGCCCCTCTGCCACCAGGCTGCGACATCAGGCAAATGCCTTTTACTCTTCAAGTCTTTCATTAAGCTCTCAGAAACATGACAGGAGCAAGGCAGCATGCCTTTTCTTCTTGCAGGAAACAAGAGTGAGTTTCACGGATGTGAACAAGGGATGCTCTGATTTGAGCATGGCAACCGCCCCGGGATGTGGCTTATCCTAACTGCCTACATCTCACACCCACTCCGCACACCGCGAAGACTACCTCCTCATGCTTGCAGGGCTGGTTGGGCCCAAAGCAGGTGTTCCTATCATGCTGGTCTTCTTCCAGACAGAGTGCCCTTCCACTTCTGCTCACACGTTGGAGTGCAGACATGCGGGTGTGAGTTCCTGAAAACGAGAAACATCACCTTCACAAGAGTGAAGACTCCACATGCTTTGAAAATGTGTAAAACATATTGCCTCCAATCATTTCTCTGAGCTCTGAAGCCATTACAAGTGCAGCGCCATAGGGGAGGCTTTCAGCCTTTGCATTCTGTGCTTTTGAGGAGCTGAGAATTTCTCTTCCTTTCCAAAGCAATTAATATTCCATCGCGGAGGCATAATTTAGCAAGCCTATGGAAATGAAGTTTTTATCTGATGAAAATGAAAAGCACTCATTTAGCCTGACTTTCATTGTTGGGGAAAGTATTCCATGACCCACTGAGTCCTGAATCACCCCAAAGTCCGGAGTCAAAAACATCTTGTGTTATCAGTATCTCCAATTATTTCTTATTCAGATATTAATTTTGGAAGGTTTTGAGCAGAGCAGCACCAATATAGTACTCCAATATAGAACATCTTCGTGGACTTAGGAGTCACCAGTTCATACACTGGGTATTAGATAGGTAACAGCTGATTTTTATTTTTCTAGCACTCTAATGCAGTTAGAACTTGTTTCACTTCTGTTGCATCTTAGGATCTCCTTTTTCAGTCTCCCTGCAAACCATTTCACTACCTCTGCTTCCTCTGTACTACCCTCCTCCTTGTCCAGTTGCCCAGCCTCCAGTTTTACTTGTAAATCGTAACTAAATGGTACAGCTAGGTAATTCATCAGATGCCAAAACTGTTCTGTCATTCACCCATGAGGACTTTCATATGCTCTGTCATCCACAGGAGGAAGTAGGATCTGCTTGCCCAGGCTTACAAGACTCTTCATATTTTACACTGTAGAAGTATCACCCAGCACATGTTCCCCATTGTGACTTAGACGCCGTCGTCTGGTATATATGTGTTTTGCTGGCATCTTTGGCTGAGGTTGGGATCCTTTACTAACTCAGACAGTTCTCCTGGCTGACCCCTGGGCCTAAGCTTAGATAGGACTCTAAAGAACCCTGAGAAGGTTAGCCTGAACTCCCAGTACCAAGTAAGCTCAGTTCTGTATTTTTCATGGTCCTAAATGCTTCATCCCTTTTGGCTAATCACCCTAATTTGTGGTACTCATTAATTTATTCATATCCCTTATAGAAACATGTCCCATGAGCTTAGAATCCTTATTATAAAAACACATAATCAGGGCTGGAGAGATGGCTCAGTAGTTAAGAACATTTACTTCTCTTACAGAGGTCCTAGGCTCAGTACCCGATATCCATATTGGGCAGCTCACAGTTATGTGTTACTCAATTTTTAGGGGGTTCAGACTTCATATTCTGGCCTCTCTCAGCATCATGGGCACGCACATGCTACACATAAACTCATACATATGCACATACACATACCCAAAGACACACACACACACACACACTTTAAGACATATTCCAGGATAAATTTGCATTCCATCTTATTTGAATGGATGAATGAACATTCTGTGGATGATAAATGCCTTATCAATGAACAGTGCAAGTAAGGAAACTACAGCTTGGTGGTTTTAGTGATTTTGGCCCAACCAAGTTAAGAGCTTTTCCACACACAAATTGATCCTTCTCTGTGTTTTCAACACCACAATTTCGGCGCCTTAGGCATACTATGTGTTCAACACATGTCTCCAACTGAGAACCAGTGGAGAAAACTCCGGGTTCAGCTATGAATGCGTAATTTTCTATGGGCAGCAAGCCAAATATGACAGAAGGAAAGCCAGCGGGGGCTGTGACCACGAAGAGGAGGCCACTGTCTTCATTTTTGTCCTCTCCTCTCCAGTCACCTCAGGAAGGATTGGAGGGAAGTCAAAACAGCTGGATGATCCTATTAACAACCAATAATCTAGAAATGCTACTAAATTCATTTGAAACTGAACTAGCCATAACTCCCCAAGGGTCCATTAACCTGCGGCTGAAATTAGATTACGTAGAAATAACATTAAATAAAGAGCCACAGTGTTCAGTTAATTGAAAGGCAAACTTGTGAGTGAATGATGAGCCCATTCTCTTTGAAAGGCAGAATATTCCATCACCCTAAGACCCTTGGGGACCAGCCATGATGGCCCAGATTGAGGTTAACTGTAGAAAACGCACACATTCTACAGGAGTCCTCAAAGCCTCTTTATTGTTCAAAAAGAGCACTTGGAAAGAAAAAAAAAACTTACATTCGTTGGTGTGACAGTCAGGCAATATAAGTTTAAATCTTGGATTCAGGATCTGCTAGCTCTGAGAGCTTAGAGAAGTTATGCATTACCTGTGAGCTTCAGACACACTGGTCTATTGACTAGGGGAGGGGTGGTTGTAACGCGTCTCCCGACGTGTGAGGAATAAAGCCACAGGAGTGGATCATTGCAATACAAGAAAGAGTGGAAACAGAGGGGACCCACTTCACCTGGGCGAGGCAGCTAAGGGTGGTTTCTTTCTGAGCTGAACTGAGAAGGAAGAGCAGGAGCAACTGGTGAGGTGTTCACCTGATAGCACCGACCCTGGAGACCTTTGAGGTTCTCTTTACCCCAAAATGCAGGTAGAATTCAGTTTGCTGATCAAAACTTCCTGAAGGTGAGGAGTTGTTTAACCGGACCAAGCACTTCAGTATATTGCTTCCAGGCAGCGGCAGTCTTGAATTGCAGGGGCTACCTGGGCTTTGTTCCATTAAGTGCAAAGCACACCTCACAAGTGGGAAGAGACCTGCCCGTTGTTATCATCCTCAGCCAGTTCTCTTTACCCAGTGTGCCTCACAGCCCTCAGCTTCTCCAAAGAAACCCTGTACAAAGATACAAGGAATATCATTTTGAAGGGAGACAAAACTGACTGCAGGCAGTTGCCTACCCCATGAGAAAACTCTCAAGGCTCATGCCTCTGGAGCCATCCATACACAGACTGCTTTCATGACCTCCTCTGGATGCCAAGTTGTCTGATACCTCTAAAAATGCAGTGCTGGAAAGAAGTCCACCAGAATGGGGAGCGGCAGGGCAGCCCAGCCCAGCACACATCCAGCTTAGCAGGTTTCTCCCTGAGGAGAAACTCTGTCTTCTTCATGAGGCCTACATTTTCCATGTTCTCAACTGCCAGCCACACTGTCAGTACATAGAACAGAGAGCTGGAGGGGGAAGTAACATGTTTCACTGAAAAAAAGGCTTAGAAAATGAGTGTGACCTTGGATAAGACTCTTAGCTTTTCTGACTCATGCTTGTGACTTGCTTATCTGTACCATCAGAATTGTTGAAAGTACCAAGTGGTGGGAGGTGGCAGAAAGAGCTCAGGAGCTTGGCATTTTGACAGACATATAGCATAAGGTCAGTCAATAGTAGATCTCTCTCTCTCTCTCTCTCTCTCTCTCTCTCTCTCNTTTTCCTCTCTTCTCTCCCTTCTCCTTCCTCTATTCTTTTCACCCACTTCATCCCTTCTCTCCCTTCTCTCCTCACTCCTTCCCTTCCATCCCTCCTTTCACTCTTTTCTTTTCTTCTTTATTTATCTCCCCTATATTCCCTTATTTCAATTCTGCCTGCCCTTACATCCTTCTCTCTCTCTTTTCTTCCCTCCCTCTTTCTTTCCCTCTTTTCCTCATTTCTCCCTTCCTTCCCTCCTTCCTTCTTTCTTTTACTCCTAACATGCCTGCAAATTCATTTCCTTCCTATTAATCTTCCCACATCCCCTCTCATCATGGCCTCCTGAAGCCTGAGACGAACCATCAGTCATTGTTCTCTTGGGCTCAAAGAGGACCAGACACTCCTGTTCCTTCTCTTCCTGATATCACTGGGTCCTGCTGAGACCAGCTCCATGTGAAGGACCTGAGATTGGATTGGTCTGAAGCTCTAGGGACTGAGGCTCCAAGGACAGCACATGGCTAGAAAGAAACACTCCCTGCACATGCGTGCTGTGCTTCAGTTGATGAAGGCATTATCTTTATGGCTGGACAGACTGGCTCTCAGATGGGCACAATAATCTTCTCAAAATTACACAGCAGGTATTAAATAGAAACAGGTCACATTCCTAGTTTTCTTAGTCCAAGCCAGGGCTCTTTTATTATGATACGCTGCCTTTGTATGGTTAAAAACCCCTGGATTTTCTACTATGTAGACAGATAACTGAAGAGTGTTAAGTATAATTTTTATTATTTTGATTTTCACAGTTTGGCTTCAGCATCACTTGTATTAAAGGACAAACCTTTGACTTATGAAAATTTCCCCTTCTTCTACGATTCTCCACCTGCCATGGGGGCACCCCACCACCTATCACCCAAACAGACAGCTGGTGATCATCTCAAACTCCTATCCCTTCCTAGTCTCAGACCACTTACACCAGTCCCAGGTGCTTGTGCCTCTTCCACCTCCAACAGTGCACTCCATCTAACAACTACCTCCGACCTTTCGTCACAGTGAAATGTAGCATCTTGGAGGATTATCTTCAGTAGGATGGGTAGGATCAGTGAGATGACCTTCAAGTACCACAAGCGAGCCAGACATGAATGTGACACACAACATCTCTAACCCTAAGTAAGTTCACAGAAGAATACACGGGACCCCTTTACCTCTGGAACATACTGCCATCTCTCCTCCCACACTGACCTACCTGCACCACACCATCCCCCAGCATGGGCTCAGCCTACTCCCTGCCCCTAGATGTACACCACACTCTGTTTCCAGATACATCTTATTCCTGAAGTCCCTTCAGATGGCTTTGTGTCCTTCTGGTCCAGTCTGGAGATGCTTCCTTCTTCCAGCTGCCCTTCCAAATCCTTTCAGACAGGGTAGGACCCAATTCTTCAACCCATCCCATCTTTTCTCTTTGGAGCCCTAAGCATGTGTGAATATCATTTTATTCTAGTGTATATAATACATGCATACACACACACACACACACAAAATCAGTGTGGATGAGGACCCAAAGCAGACCCCCCAGGGAATACTTCAGTTGGCTTTTTGAGAAGCATTTTTTTTGATTAATAGAATTATCTAATTGTTGATAGAATAACACTTTGGTATCAGCCCCCAAATATGAATGGCTCAGTCACAAACATTTATGCCTTAATCATGCTACATGCACAGAAGGACAGACAGACAGGTGGAGGGTGGCCCATTCATCTTGGTCACTAATGATGCCAGGTCAACAAAGGCTCCATCTCAAGTCAGGCTTCCTTGATCACTCAGGCATGGTAAAGATAATCTACTGCCCACATGTTGGCTCTTAAAACTGCCATCTGGAAGTGACACACATCATTTATATTCCCATTTACCTGGGTAAAACAGGTGATATTGCTGGGTCTAACTTCAACAAAGCAAGGAAGAGCAATCCTCCCAAAATTCCACAAAAGAACTGAAATACTGGTGAATGAACAGGAGATCACCCAAACATTGATTCTGCAAGAGACCTGCTTTTGGCAATTCATACCTGACAATGACATTCACCAGTGGCTTAGAAACATTTACTTACATCAGCTGAATGCAGGACTGTCTTCACAGGCACTGAATAAAGTAAGATTCCTTTGTTTCAAGCTACAGCAAACAGAAAATGAGATTTCCCAGTCCACCTAAAGAGTATGCTGCTATTCCAGATACATCCAAGGCTATGGCCATAGGGAGAGGAAAACTGTATGTTGTGGGACAATACTGAACTTGGCAGAGGTCAACTAGGTGACAGTGGGAGTCAAGGAAGAGCTGGCACTGTGTAAGGCCTTGAAGTATTCTCTTGTGCTTGCCTAACGTACAAGGGCAGGGTAGATAAGTGATCCCAGAGTCAGTGAAAAGGGCAAGCTACTTACAAGAATATGGCTCTCTGGCCAAGTCTCCTAGCCTGCTCTGTCCAGTTTGCTCTGGAAATGGATTGTAGCACATTGTTCACATGCCCCAGTGAAAGAGTCTTAAAGCACATGGGAGAGCGGACCAGTAAAGGCAGGTGAAAGTATTTTGCAAAAGAAATACAAAAAGATCAGCTTGCTCTAGCAAAGTGTAGATAAAACTACACTTCAGAGCTATGGGAATTAATTTTTCTCAAAACAGGTCATTAACCAACTCCATTAGAACAGGAGAAGGATAGACTCAAATCCTTGGTATCTGGGAATCTGTGATGAGAGTTTAACTTTGGATCAGTACAATAATGAATAAAGCGATTTAAAAAAAAACCAAGATAATTGAATAATAAGTGGAAAATGTCCTTCTTCACATCACAACACACATAAAAACAATACCCAGGTGGATAAATGATATGCTTTAAAAGTAAACTTTGGAAAGTATTATTATAAATATTTAGAAGTAGTTTGAGTAACAGGTTGGGAAAATTGTTCCATAGAAAATTTCAAGCATTTCATACTGTAAAGAAAGACTGATATATTTGATTATGAAATATTTTCTTAAATGTGCTTTTTGTGAGAAATGACATAACAAATTCAAAAGAAATATGACAGAGTAAGAAAAATATTTAATATATAATAAACTATGAAAAATCAAAATATTCAGATTTTTACAATCATTTAAAATCTTCATATACAAAAAGGCATAATAAAAATCTTCATGTAAAAATACGAATCAATGAAAAAATTTTAAAAATGCCAATCAACATAAAATATATAAAAGTCTAATAAACATTAAAAAGCTATCAATCCCAGGAAACGCCAATAACATGTTTATTGATATTTTTAAAGTTAAATTGATATAAAATTATTAATGGTCAAAATAATATTTAGCCAGTTAAATCCATTGATAGTCAAATTCATGAAGATGAATCTTTAGTGCACATCAAACTGATTAGGAACATGGGCTACAAAGGCAGAGTGTTTGGTACCACAAACTTCTCCATGCAGCTTTCAACAACTATTGCCTCTCTTTGTTGTACTTTATTTTAAAATGCCTGTTTCCCAGGGCTACTGTGAGATTAAATGTGACAATATGACCCATGCTTTGAACACCGGCTGGCACACAGCAAGTACTTGGTGATGATTAGGGTTTATTACCCCCGTCAATGAGAGCATCGAAATTTAAAATGCACAGTAGTTTCATTTATAGAATGGTGCCCTACAGAAATAACTACCCCTGGGCATAAATTTCATTTTACAAGAATATCCATTTCAACATTTTAACGGTAAAAATTTATAGACCAACTTAGGTGTTGATTAAAAGAAGAAGAATTGCATACATTTGGTGACCTTTTCTTTGTACAATGTTATACTGCTGTTTACAAAGAATGGGCTGGATCCCTATTTACTGAGATACAAGAATCTATATGTACATATCTAGGAATATATGAAAAACAGAAGTTAGAGACTCATTCCAATAATGTGAAGTCTTGGGAATCATGAGGAGGAAAGGGGGACAAGATCTAGCCAGTCAGCAATCCTGCATGAGGGGTTAGGAGCCCACACTTACCTATTGACAACTGATGGTTTCTGGGGGAGGAAAAGTCAGCTTTCTTTAAGTATGTGGCCCTGGCAGGTCAACCATACTCCAGTGAATGGCCCCATATTCATGGGCAGCATGAATTGTCTTGGTGGTTATAAAACAAGAAGATACAAAATTGGGAGTGGGTGTTGAAGCTCAATCTTGTCCATCTTGTTCTCATTGTCCCCTTTCCAGTGTCTGCATGCCTTCTTTCCTGTTTGTCAGCAGTCAGTGGTTTTGCTTGGAAATTTTTCCTAAGTGAAGCATACGACACTCAAGTTTACTTCCCCATTAAGTTCTTTATTGTTTTCCTTTTTCTCAACATAAATTGATTTTTGAAGCCAATTCAGCTGTGCTATTGTGAAGCTTGCAGGCAAGCTGCTGACAGCCAGAGTCTCACACCCATGGCCACAGAGGGGCGAGGCGCAGTGAGCACCTCCAAGGACCCAGGGACCAGGCTCTGTCCTTGCTAAATGTTGGCCCAAGAATTCACCTTCCAGGAGCCTCAGTTTCTACACTAACTCCAGGGAGGGCTTAGAGCACAGGCGGTTGTCACCTTCTCCGCACTCAATGCAATTTGGATGGCAGTGAGGCTTCCCATGAGTAACTCTCAGTTTCTTGAGTTCTTCTCTCTCCTCCTTGCCTGTATTGCCCTCGCTCCTGTCCTTTACCATCTCCTCCAAGCTCTCCCTCTTCAGCACTTCTTGCCTCCTCTCCTTTTGTTGGTGTGCCCATCCTAAATTGATGATGGACCATAATATTCTTTCTCCTCATCTATCTCTAATGGAAGACAATGAGCTATAATTCAGGTAGATTAGAGTTGTGTGTGTCTCCACAGCAGGGGATACAGCAAGGGGCTAGGAAGCACACAGCATGAGAAGATACCTGCAGTGCAACATGAGGACTGTGGGAGAACAGGATATGGTGTATCGTTTGCTTGGAGCTGTCCCTACCCATTTCTTATGGATGGAGAATTCACCCTCTGCAAGCATGGAGTACAACACTTTGCATAGACTGTTTCTCTCAAAACAGCAGATGAAATCTCCAAAAGTGAAATGTTTCTTAGTCCTCCCCACCTTAGGATGAAATTGACAGTGCATTTTCTGTCTCTCTTTAGTTTCCCTCCTTGGAAAAGCTTATGTGACTCAAGCAACATTCAACAACAAAGAGAAGAGGGGGAGAACAAGAATGCATTAAATGATAGGCACTTTCTATGGAAACACTAGGTCCCCCCAACCTCCCTTCCTAACCTAGGCAGTCTTCTCTTGTGCACCCCAGGAAAACAGGCTCCCAGCAGCCACTCTGCTCTCTTCACACCTATGTCTCTCTCTTGCCAGCCAGAGGCAGTTTGTTTCTTTGTTTCTGTGCTGAGAGGCACAGCCTTGTTTGGAGGAAAGTGTGAACAAACAGACCTGAGGCAATTCTTCCTTTCCATCCCCTCCTTCCACCCCTACAGCTGCTATTCCCTCCTTCTCTTCCCCCTTTCTCCCTCAGCACTGTCTAATACCAGAAACAATGCACAGGGTAGCAGTTCTGTATCCATCCTGGATTTGCTGCCCAGCCTGTGGCTTGGCTTCTCCATGGGCAGAAATGTTCTAAGGGTGTTGTCATCTCCACTGTGCAGTCAGTTCTGTCAGGTGGACCAATGTGAACATGTCATGGTTCCACCAAATGTGTCTTACTCTTTTTGACAGGGGACACTGCAGTAATGGAAAGCCTGTGAGCAGGTTTATGGGAAGCATTAGATGAGGCAATGCAGAGTAACCTTCAGGGTGGGGATTTTACGCCACAAGACAATCCTATCCATATTTGGAAGACATGCTCCTGATCTGTAGGGTAGGATTTCCTTCCTTGACCCTACCATCTGAAGTTTTGGAGGTTAGCGTTCAGCCTACTGGGTCTGAGCTGTGAACCATTACGCATGACCACATCTCTTATTCAGAATAGAGATCACTCTGGTTTGTCTGGATTTCTCACACCCACATAGGCTCACATTTTGAATGCTTGTTCCCTAGCTCGTGGTGCCAGGTTAAGTTACTGGGGTACCTTTAAAAATGGGGTTTAGCTGCAGAAAGTGGGTCATTAGGAGTGGAACTCTGAAGGTGATAGATGCAAAGTCTCTGGGTCCTGTCTCAATGTATGACCCTGGTGTGAAGAGCATCTCACATGCTCCTGTCGACATGGACTACACCATTCTGCTCTGTCTTCACCATGGTGTGTCTATCCTCTTGAAGTTGTCTCTGCCGAGTACTGTAGTCACAAGACCACAAAGTAAGCAACACAAAATCCCAAGTCAAGACTCTGTCATTCTGATTCTGGTTTTCCTTGCCCTCCTGTGGTTGTAGCTGATGCAGTGTGGCACCTGGCCAATGGTATGTATCCCTTTTAGGTTTTCCTCCAGCCTCTCACTACTTTGGAAGATTGGTCAGAGCATGTTGGGAAAGTATGTTAATTTCAAAGCAATTGTATTAATATTTAGGGAGGAGATGGCTTGGCAGGATGAGTTTATCTATGTAGTAGAGACTCCAAACATCTGAGCCTTGGTTGGTTCCAGCATAGATACAGAAGAGTGGAGGCCAGAGCCTGGATGCCCTTTAAAAACTCCTGTCTTCTCCAGCCTCTTGCAGTCCTGCAGTTTCTGGGGCATCATGAACCTTGTGCATAGTTTTGGAAGGGGAAAGAGCAGAAGTCACTCCCATTTCCACATTTCCACCAGTTGCTTTTCCTCCACAGGGAATCTACCACTCACTGAAGTGACCTGTACAACAGTCCTAGGACTCACAACTTAAGAAAGTATGGAAGTCCTCATCTTTCAGGGCAGATAGTTGAGCACCTTGCCCTCAAGTATAAGAGCTTCTTTAATGTAGTATTCCAGGCTCACTGCTGGCTCCAGCCTTGTCCTGGTCCTGGCATGTACAGAAGGAATGTAATAGAAAGTGTGACATGCCCAATGGCAGTAAAGGATTCCTTGAATCTTAATCATTAATGATCATTAATGCCTAGTGCCTATTAGGGGAACTGGGCTCTGGAGTCAGGCCTTCCTGGCACAAATTCTAACAACTTCACTTGGGTTTGGAGAACTTGGCACGACTTAGTTGTCACATTTTCTCTCATCTGTTAAGCAGAGAAAATGAGGGCAGCCCTGTAGTGGTGGGGTGAGGATTTAAGTTGAAGGTGCATCAATATATGCAATATACATTAGTAAGAATGGAAGTACAAACTCTATCAGACTGTACCATCTTGAAAGTAATAAGGGGGAGAGAACAAATTCCTACCAGGTACTGGTAACCCATGTAACATATAGGACAGCAAAGGTGTCCTATATGTTTTTATTTCTTCTGGATTAGACCCCAGAAGTCTCTGTAGGTCTGTGATACCCACCTTTGTGTCAGGACATGACAAGCATAAAGAATAATGTAACTGTTCCAAGATGTCACTTTGGTATGAGTTCATAGCATTTCCATCCATGCTCTTGAGATTCCAAATGTCTACACTCTTCCCTTCCACATGGTTACATTCATGTCCTGGACACCCCATTCCCCTTTCTCTGCTTAATTCACCTGAATGGGTTCTAATCTTGTCTGGGGTCCAGGCTTATAGTAGGGTCAATTGTGAATCTATGCTGTTAACTAGTAGTCCTGCAATAAGCAGACGCTTCCAGGATTGGGTGCTGTGACCAGCAGGGTGACCTCTAATATCCCTTTCCCCAAATGTCTAAGTATAGTCCCATGGGGGTGAGAATAAAAGTGATTATCAAATTACAAGAAGAAAGTGCCTCGCTAGGAAAAGGCTAGCACTTTCTGAGGGATGTATAATTCAAGCCCGGTAGATTAAAATCCCTTTAAGAAATGAGTAATACAAAGATTAAGGTTCATCTGATACAGCTTCCTGAATGGCTGCTCAAAGATTTATAGGCAGAGGATAAATCAGCTCTGGAGAGAGAGGAGAAAATGCACCTTGCTGATAGCTTGCATCTCACAATGGAAGGTGTGTGTGCAGGGAAGGAGCTGGCTGCAGTATCAGTTCAGGATCGGAGGCTTTTCTTCAAATCCACTCTAAGTGAAAGGGAAGAAAAGCCCTTCCTAAGAGCAGGCTAAAGATGGTGTCCAGCTAAGGATTTGACATAGCGAATTCCCTTCTTAGGTTATGCTTTTTTTTTTTTGCAATGCACAGAAAATGAACAAAGAAACTTAGAGTAATTAGGAGGTAATGAAGTTGTCAGAATAAGCTATTGACCAAAGAGCAGACGAGGGAGGAGATGAAAAATTTAAACGTTTCTAATTTAGCCGATGTGGAAGCTGCACATCCTTTGGCCATATGGGAATCATCCTCAGTGTCTAATGAATGAGATTTCTGGGTAATGCAAGGAGCATCCCAGAAGGCAACGGAAAAAGGAACTGGAATCAAAGTCCAAAATGATAATGGTGAGAGTAATATAAATTATAATCAGTCCCTGACGGTTTTTATCCATTTTTGCAAAGCGCTTGAGAATACATTATCTCATTCAATTTTCAGAGAAACAAGAGGAGGCAAGCATCAAGGTCTGGGTGTGGAAAGTGCTGACAGGTGGGTGTTTGGGGGCAAGGTGCACGGGAGAGTATCTGCTACACAGAAAATGTCTAACACTGATACTGATTGCAAGGATGGAAAAATAAAAACAAAGACAAATGCTTCTCTTTACCACCAGGAAAAAAATCTCAGTAAAGTATTTCTAACATAAGAGCAAGGAGGGCGGAGTAGGGTTGAATATATTTCCACTTCAAAAGAAGCCTGGTACCCAACAACCACACAGTGAGAGTTACATGTTTGTGGACTCCTTGGGATAGGAATTCACTCATGTTCTCAGGCCTTCAAAAACAGCTCTCGCACCTCCAGGGCCCCTCCACCTTCAACAGGACCTCAGCAGGATGTGCTTTCTCCCTCAGTCTCCATAGGACAAGACTTCCTGGGGTCCAGCTCACCAGCCACTCTCCGCCTAGAAAGGTTCTGTGAGTGCTGCTTTGTGAGATCACAGTGGCCAGAACATTCTAAGGAAGTGCTGGGGATCTAGAAGAGCACACAGCAGGATTGGCTTCCTAGGAATGTGTGGAAAGAGGCCAAGAAAGGGACAGTATTAGGACAAAGGAGCAGTGAACTAAGCATGTGGGTAGCCTGTGTCCTTAGTCTCTGCGCTCAGGTGGCAATATCATCCAGTCATGTGCCCTGGGAATACAAATGGGCTCATTTGAACAAAGGTAAGCCAACGTGAAGTGATGGGGGCAGGAGTCAAGGATGCCTAAGGAGGGGGAGTTGTGGAGCATTTCCCAGTCCCTCCTTCATTGTCTCCTCAGCTCTGCATCCTTTTCCATCTCCTCCACCTGAACTCAGAAGCTCACACCCCACAGTGTGATGCTTCCAAAACTCAGTATCCTGCCTTTCGGCTTTTGTTCGTCTTCCGGATAGTTCCCAGCAGTGTCTCACCCTCAGGAACCCCACAGTTGATCAATTTCCTACTCCCCACTGATGATGCCCTCCGTTCCTCTTTCCTGACTGTGATTCCACAACCACACAATTTCTCCTATGACATTGATGATCTCCCCCCCCCACCACACACACACACGCCACCATCCACCACCCATCTTTACATTGTATTCGCTTGGAAAACTCAGAACTCCAATATCATCTAGCAAGATAAGGCTGGAGACAAACCCATAGTGACGTTGCCGGGCCTCCTTTAAATCCATGATCAGGAACCTGAAGCCTCAGGGAGTCCCTTGCTTCTGCCAGGAAGCAACTTTAAACACTAGACTCCTCTCTTCTGGGTGACCAGCCACACCTGTTCCCACAAGCCCCCAGCACTTGATCTACACTTCTTGCTCTCCGTGGGTGGCATTGCTCTCCAGAGAATACCCAGCTTAGCAGAACTTCCGTGGACCACCTCCTTCCCCACTATATGACTGACTTAACCCTTAACTTACTTTGTATTGCTCTATCCACTGGAGAGGGGACTGACTCAATTGGCTGTGTTCTCCAGATTCCCAGCATGATTCTAGTCAGATCATTCTGCCCAAAGGGAAGCAACACTGTGCTGGGTACTGAGAGGGAAAGTCTCCGGTTAAGTATTCTTCCTAAAAAGAGACAAGCCAGAGGGATCTTTAGGTAGAGGTCATGCCTAGCACTGACTGTATTGCCAAGCACAACAAGGTGCGTGCATTAACTCTCAACAGCCTTTTGTGCGTCCATCCTACCCTAACAAAGTGTGTCTTTAAAATGTTGTAAATGTGTGAAGCAATCCCTCTTCTCCGTTAAATCCTGAACAACTTATTTTGTAGAATTAAATACATGTAAGGTTTATCTTTTACCTTCTGGCTTAAGAGTCAGATTACATTCATGATAACTTTCAGACCCCCTCAAAAGTGATTCTGCTTTTTAAACTTGTTGAAGATCTAGAGAGTAATAATATGAATTTCTTGGCCCGTTTTTTCAAGCCATTATTGGTGGTGTCAATCACTGCTCTCTCCCCCATCACAAGATCCAATAATTGTTTTCTCTGACATGGCAACAGATAACTGGCTTTGTGTAAATTAATTAGAATGCATGGTCCTGAGAATCGAATCATGGGTGGAACTGGGAATGGGCCCTCTTAGTACAACATCAAATGATGCCCTTGAAGGGTCTTGTGTCCTGTCCCCTGAAGAGTGACCTCTACTAGAACTTAGTTATCAGGTAAAGATACTTTCCCCAGAGGCCTCAGCACTGGCTGATTTAAACTAGTAGTGGAACTTATTAGTTGGTTACAACTGTCATTAACAAATTTGGCAAAAATAAGTCTGGTATACTGAAGATGTACTGAATTCAATTACAGGGACACTGGATATTTGCTGTAAATTGAAAACAGGAAGACCCATCTCCTTTCCGTGGACACCGGAGCATAGCTTAGAATCCCTGTGTTCAGTAGCAAAATCCAATGTAAAACTATAGAAGCCCGTAGAGGAAAGCTTATAAAGTATCCAGACTTGCAAGAGTAGAAGTGTGTGCTATGACCCACTCCTAGAAAAACAAATAAAAACAACAAAACAAATAAAACCCTCATGTAACAGAACCAACTGCAAGCTAAACTACTGATTAAGGGACAGGGGAACCTGGGATAGTGAGCTGGAAGACACTAGGAACACTGACCACAGTCAGAGGAGCAGTTACAGAGATGCTGATCACCTCTGGACTCTTGTTAGGTTCAGAGCCAGCAATGGCTGCTTTTATTTTTCCTTTCACTGCCGTTTTGTGATTTCTGTTATTCTGTCACAGGGATGAGAAAAATAAGCAACATAGATACTGTCTGACTTTTAAGACCAAGCCACCTTAGAATCTAGGTGCCATGAGAAATCTGTCTTCTACCCTGAAGCCCCTGTGTTAGTAGGAAGTCCAAGTATGGAGGAAAAGCAAGGAATGGAGGCTCAAGCAGAGCCAAGCAGAATGGTGTGATCTCACCTCCAGGCATAATGGTCCACCTGCCCTCCTGTACAGGAGGGACCTACCCTCACTGAGGCCTCTGGGACATGAGAGGCTATGCTGGACAAACCAAGACCAGTTTATAGACCATCAAGCAGAATAGGGCTGGACAGATGGCTCAGCTGTAAGAGCACTTTCTACTCTTGCACAGGACTCGAGTTGGCTTCACAATACTCAGAAGAGAGCTCATAACTTTCTACAACTCCAGTTCCTAGGGATTCCGTGTCCTCCTCTGGCCTCTTTGGGCACTGGCACCTAGTACATATAGTAGCCACAAGCCGTCATACACACATACACCTAGAAATTGAGGAGCAATAAGCAAATGGAACAGTCTTCTAAAGTAATTAATTGTGTAAATTTGTAGAGTACGTGCTGTATGAAAACTGAGTATAAGTATTCGGTATAAAATGATCAGATCAGAGAATTAGCATTTCTATCTTAAAAACGTTGATGATTACATAATAGCTGTGCATATTTATGAGGTACAGCATGGTATTTCAACCCATGTATAACATATGCTCTGATCAAGTCAGGGTAATTAGCATTTCCAGCTTATCATGACTTTGTGTTGGAGTTCCTCCCTTCCAGTTATTCATAAAAATACATAACAGGTTGCTGTGAACTGTAGTCGCCCACGGTGACGTGCAGCAAACAGCATCTGTTCAGCCACAGCATTGCCGAGCAGTCTGTGACCCAGCAACAGACATGGCTTTGTCCATTTTGGCGTGCCCAGAGTGCAACCCTGCAAGCCATGCTTTCCCAGTGTAGCTAGACCAGAGGGAGCAATTGAATAGACTGAAAGGCAAGCCCAAGAAGAAGGCTCTGATGGTGTCCCTGGCAGAAGCTACTTCTCCTCTGTCGTTCTAACTTTCCAGAAAGATTTTCTCCACTTGTAGCTTTGCCAGCTGCTCCAGCACACTGCCCCTCTCACTTGTCCCCTGAAAGGAAGTTGCAGGTAGCCCCAGCTATTGTTCATCACAGCCTATGGTCTATACTCTCAGTTATTCCACAGTTTTCCTTTGGAGAAGGTGAATATTTCATTTTAGTAGTTGGATTTTCATCCATCTTATCCTGTTGTAATGAGCAATCCTTGATGTCTCCTTGCTTATTTTTTTTGCTATACTTGAAAGCCCCCCCCCAACAACATACAAACATTCTCTGTGACCGCCAGCTGCCTGCTCCCTGCCCCCAGAGCACTGCAGTGATGCAGTCCTCCTCCACACCACATTTTGCACAGCTATTGTCTTTGGGCAGGAAGTCCTTCACGAGATGTGTTTAATTACTCACCTTCTCCAGTCCTAGTGAGACTATCAATCTGACTGTGAAATATTAGCCCACTGCAAGCCATTCCTCACCCTCCCAGAACCTTGTATTCTGTTTTTATTTCCTGACACACTTGATACCTTTCAGCACACCAAGCAATTTTTAATGTTTGTTTACAACTGCCTTTATTTCTTTATAAAGCCCCAAGAGATCAGGTTTTCTCTTGTTTATGTTTAATGATCTATCTGTCTCACATGGATCTGGCACATGCTAGGTATTCTGTAAACGTTTGCGATGGAAATAGTTGAGTAGTTTAAGGAGAATCTTAATATCTAAACTATGAAGAAGCTGAGCCTCTGTGATTGGAGCAGGCACAGTGGGCTAAGCGCTCAGACCACTCCCTCTATCCCTATCCCTGAGATGTTCTCTTTGAGATGGTCAGAAGCCCCAGTTGGCTCTTGAAAAGATCACAAGACTGAGCTGACCACTTGTCACTTATGATCCGTGATGAGGTTTGTTCCACAGACATCCTTGCTTAGCTTCGACAAACAGCACTCTCTAAGACGATTTGGTGAGCAAATAACATAGAGATGGACTTCTTTATTGAAAATCTTCCCAGAGCCTGTAATGACTGTTGTATCTTTTTAAGAGGAACTTGGGGGTGTTTCCCAAGTGTACTGAGTGACTCCCCATCTCTAGGTCTGATGAGACCTGGGCATAGCGAAGCTTTCCCTACTGAGAGCCACCTTCAACTCCATGTTGTAATTGTCATAATCACCATGAATAATTCACTCATAAATCTTATCTCTAGCATGAGCATCACTAGTAATTCTGTCTAAATACCAGGCCTGCACTCATGTGACTGTTGTGATTAGCAATTCATCTTAAATGATTAATTGCAGCTCACTTCTTAGTCCACATTTATTAAGTGCCAGTCCTGAGAAGGTGTCGTGTCAGTGGGCCTGAGGAATGAGCAATCTGATGGGCTTCATACCTGAGTCTCTTCCTGGCCTCATCACAGCTATGACATAGGATGGTAACAAACTCCAGACCCTCAGTTTCCCCTTTTTTGAAATGATGTTTTTATTTATTCCTTGAGAATACCATAAAATATTTTTTTTTTGAGACAGGGTTTCTCTGTGTAACAGCCCTAGCTGTGCTGGAACTCACTTTGT
>LOEQ01005621.1:41503-62729 GCA_001685075.1 Bramus lutescens
CACAGAGATCTGCCTGCCTCTGCCTCCCAAGTGCTGGAATTAGAGGCATGAGTCACCACCGCCCAGCCCCATACAATAAATTTTGATAATATTCATTCTTCGCCCTTTACCCTTCCTACATCTTCCCTCACCTTCCTTCCCACCCAACTTCTTGTTCTCTTGAGAATAAGCAAAATAAGCAAACAAAAAGTAAAACCCATCGAGTCCAGCTGGTGTTGGTCAATTATTCCTAGACGTAAGGTCTGCCTTGGAGTGTCATTGACATATCAAATGTCACTCCAATGAAAAAAGCTGCCTTTTCCTCACCAAGCAGCAAACAAATGTCAATATCTCCCCACCACAGTCCCCAAAAGGAGCAGGAATTTTCACCCATCTCCCCTCCACCATGCTGGGATTTGGTCTGGCTCGAGCTTATGCAGGTCTTGTGCATTCTGTCTCAGTCTCTGTGAGTTCTTACCTGCACCTGGCCTGTTGTGTCTGGAAAAAGCTATTTCTTTGAAGTGCAGGAGATGGGGCAGAAAGATTGTAAGACTCAGTTGGTTTTCTCTTCTAAGTGGACTGTTTGGATTCAGCCTGGGTGTTTGCGGTAATAGGATCCCACCAACATACAGGGGTGAGGAATGCAGGCACACGTTCCCGCTCAAATGCTTCTGCTGTGCTCGCTGTCTTTATTCTGGCTGCTGTGGCTCATCGATCCACTGCTGCAGCCTGCATCACATGTTAGAGGCTTGATCTTCAAGTGAAGTTACAAGAAAAGTGACAGAACCTTTAATGGGTAGGGGAGCTGCTCGGTGGTCTTTAGTCGTGGTGGGGTGCCCTTTAAGAGGTTTGTAGAACCTGGCCTCCATTTTGGTCTCTTCTCCCTGTCCACAAGTTCAGTGGATTTACTCTGGCATGCCCTCTCACCATGCTGAGTCTCCTTACCACAGTCCCAAAGCAATGAGACCAAATGATTCAGGAAGAAGCCTCTTAAGTGAGGAGCCGATGAAAACTATGATAGGAAGGTGGTCAACATAAACGCTGTGTGCCTGGGACTATCAGAATAGTCTCTGATAAATGCCTACAAAAACCACTGCAGAATTCTCCCAGTGAATTATAGAAACAAGATGGGGACTGCCTGGGTTTGCTGTACTCTATGGTGTAACTGGCAACAACGTTCTAGGGCTTTGCAGAGAGACACACACAGGCGCACATGCTAGTGTGTTTGTAAACGATGCAAAACAATATATTGCAAGGGCTTAAATGCTTGTCAAAGCCCAGAGAAGCTGAAGGAGCTTAGAGGAAAATGAGATGATCTTTATTCAGGAAGGCTGTAGAGTCAGCAACTGGAGGGTGTCCACTCTGCTGCAAGAGCATTTCTCTCTGTAATGAGAAGCAGGTCCCCAACGGTTGAGCACAAGCCAACAGCCCAGAGGTAGAATGTCAGTTGGAACTGTTGCTTATTTAGAGGCCAGGCTAGAGAAGAGACACAAACATTTTTTTCCTTCACACACTGCCTTGAATCACCAGGAAATCAGACAGTCAGGCCCTGATTAGGGTGCTTCAGTTGCCAACTTTTCAAACTTAACAGTGGCATAAAAACAATACGCATCTAGCAGAAATTGCATTTTGGTTTGCTTTTCCGTTTGCTTGTTTTGAATTAAAGTCTCACTGTGTAGCCCAGGCTGGTCTAGAACTTGTCTTATAGACTAAGGTGATTTTAAACTTGCTGTGATGTGCCTGCCTCTGACTCTCAAGCTGAGATGGCATGTCATGTGTCACTAAACCTGGCAAGAATTACAGTTTGAATTTAGGTCTTTCCTGGGATAATGACTCACAGCTCCAAGTCTGTCAGATCGTGAGGAAGTCTTCTGAATTTTCATCACCCCCAGGTTAGCGCTATGCAGTGTGATACCCTCTCTGGAAAGTTGGCAGGGGAAGTGAGCTGCAGATTCCAGGTAGTCATACGGTCAGAAAGGGATGAAAGCAAGACTCTGCAGTGTGCTGCTAGCAAGCTAAGACACTGGGTAGCCTAGGTACATCGAATACCTTCTCTACCCAGTGACTTTGCTCCTTACATGGATTTTCTGTGACTGAACCCTAAGATGAGCCCAGAACCTTTGTACTAGAAGTCAAATACTCACACTCTGCATTCTTTCTACACAAAGAATACCCACTAGCTAGCTAGACTCAACTCTTTTGATGAATCTTTTAATGGAGGAGGGATAGAGCTCACTGCTTGAGTAGTAAAACCACTATTTCTGAGTCTTTGGGCCTATCCTAATAGAGAGGATAGCATACAGCTACATCTAGAGGTAAGACTCCAATCTTATTAGTAGTATTCATTTTCAAATTATAAACAAGTGTCTTTTATGGTATATGGTGGCACACACTTTAATCCCGGAACTTGGGAGGCAGAGGTACATAGGTCCCTGTGAATTCAAGGCCATTCTGATCTACATAGCATGTTCCAGGCTAGGGCTACATAGGGGTACCTTGCTTCAAAAAAAAGCCTCAAAAGCTTTTTTATAAGACATTTAGACAATTTAGACAAATATCCTCAAATAGAGCCATGTTTCATCTCCCCTTTCCAAAACAGGGCAAAGTTCTCGCCTATATGTTTATCACCCAAAACTGAAGATGGGTTAAGCTTGTTTACTTGAGGCTCAGGACTTAAGGAGCAACTCTGAACAGAAATCCTTAAATCATGTTGTAACTCAAAGAAATCTCTCTCTCTCTCTCTCTCTCTCTCTCTCTCTCTCTCTCTCACACACACACACACACACACACACACACGGTTATACAGAGATCTATATCTTGTGCCTAATATAAATTAGGAAAACAGTTCAAAAAAACTCAAGGGCATTCTTTCAGCGTGATCTCATTCTCCCATCAATTTCCCAATACATTTGATCACTTCTTTGCACACTTGTGCCCTTTTTAGTCCCACTTGTAAAACTGAAGTTAGAACAATGTAGGGCATGATAGAATATGTAGACTATGATTCCTACACTTGGGATCTTGTTGCTTAGAAAAAAATTAAAATTTGCGTAAGAAGGTTTTATCACCAGACACATAAAAACACTGAGAACCCTTCCTGATATTGTGCTCTGAAGAATAACACTGGAGTTGACCTGGGTATCTGGATCAATAACAGCAAAACTTGACTCTAGTTTAAGCAGACATCCTTAAGTGAGAGGGTTCAGTCATATTTTCCTCTCCTTAGGACCACCTCCACACACTTCTTTCCAGTTATAAATAAAGCTCTATAATTGCTGTCTAGCATGTCCTATGAGTTATGTACGAATCCCAAGGTATTTGTACCTGAAGGTCAATTGTAGCCTGAAGTCTTTGATGCGACGAACAATCTTCTGATGAAAAAATCCATTATAAAGACAAACTCATAAGTGCTGACAGGTATCTTAATAACTAAACCCTGACTGCTTACAAGCAAACACCTTTTTAATTGGACTTCCTTGGAGATCACCTCCTCTGTGATGTCCCGAGGAAGGTTCCTGTCTGGCATCCTTGTGTGAAGGGCACTTCACAACTTTGGGCACTAATTATCCTCTGAGGAAAGAGGACAAAGACCTCAACCAGCAGCTGGTTGCACAATATAGGTCAACTCCCTAGAGTTGGTATTTTGTTATTTCAATTTCTTCAAACTCATTATCAGGAGGGACCTATGAACTCTTGATTTACCAGGTCCCAGATGAACGTTAGGACTCCCTGTTTAGTCAACTTTTCAGAACCTTCATCTCCTAGGGCAAGAGAGAAATGACAGCAAACACGGCAACAAGAAGAATAACTCGGAGCCACAACAAAAGCCAAGGATGTGTACGCAGAGAAGCTTGTGTAGCTTAATGACAATATTGTGATATTTTGGTTTTTGAAGAAAATAGCAGCCACATTTTTACTTGCTTCCATGGGTCAGGAGTTTAGATGCAGTTAAGCAGAATGTTTCATCAGTGTCCCACATGATGTCAATATAGGCAGTTTGGGTTGGAAAACATAAAAATAGATTCACTCTTTTTTTAGGACCAAAATATTTGATATTAGTTGAAAGCCTCACTTCATCTCTATTAGAAATGTTTCTCTCCAGTTTGCTCTATCATAACCTGTTTTCTTTATAAATATGGACCTCTTCCATTTGCTGCATATGTCAAATGTTTGAGGTCCTTATTTATAAAGAAAAGGAGTTTATTTAACTCACTGTTTTGGAAGCCAGACGTTCACAATAAGACAGTACATTTAGCAAGAGCCTCATACTGTCTTTGCAGCAGGCCTGATATCACATATTGGAACACATGTGAGAGTGGCGGGTGGTATGTATAGAAGAAAAATGTGACCACTTGGTGAGAGGAGAAGCAGGTGTGAACAAAGAAAGCCAAATGATAGTATAGTAATCTCCTCTCACGTGATCGGTCTAACTCTGTAAGGTCCAATGCACTCCCATGCGATGAGCGTTGTTCTACCCTGAGGGTGCTGCTCACCAGCCCTAATCATCTTTCACTAAGCTCCACCTCCACAGTGATTTACAGATTATAAACTCCAGCTCCAAGATGATTTACATGGATTGTCACCGTGACAGGATCTGGAATCACCAAGCAGGCAAACCTCTGGGCATGTCTGTGAGAAAGTTTCTAGATTGGGTTTTTTGAGGCAGAAAAAGCCCACCAAAGCATGAGGGACATTATTTCATGGGCTGGCGGGTCATACCGAGTGTCTGACTGATGAACTGTATCTGCTGTGATGTGAGCATCAGCTGTCATCTCTCTGACCATGGTCAGTTGCCTCATGCTCCGGCCACCTATGCCCTCCCAGTTAGGAAGGGCTGCAGTCTCTAATAGTGGGACACGATGAACACATCTTTCTTCTAGTTGCTCTGGCCAGACATTTTGTCACAGTGGCAGAAATGTGAATGACTAAGACGGTCTCTAACCATTCTAGCACCTCTTAGTGCCATTACTCTGGGAATTAAACTGCACACAGATCTTTGCAAGTGCCCAGCAAGCAGGAATCTAGAGATGGAAGCTATCCTCTGGGATGTACATTATTTTTGAAGCTCTTATCTGCAGTCTCTCTGTAATACTAGTCTAAAGAAGAACATGGAGATGTTGAAGATACCAATAAAGGGAAGAAAAGGGAGTCTGTTCTACTCACTGAGATGATGGCCTCTTAGACTTCTGCTTCTTTGGTGTGAAGTAACTTACGTGCTTATATGACAAACACATTGGGCAGCTTTCATCAATTTTCTTTCCTTGGCATGCATTAGAGATCTTGGTGTGTCTCAGGGTGAGATTTCTTCTAACTTTCTCCCTAGTACACAGCATGATGGAATGTTAACCATATGTCAGTTATGAGCCCATCCTTCAAATCTACTGCCCACATGTAATGTCTCTACTTTATCTAATTACCCACCTGGTTGCAGACTTCAACAGCTGTTCCATTCCCCCTGAAGAGTCCACTTATACCAAACCATTAGTGAGCCATGTGGATTAACTGACAATTATGCAATGGTGAAAATTCACAAAGTTAAGGCAAAAAATATATCCCTTGTTACACATTTCTCTTTCCTAATTCTGTTCTCTGCATGACCTCTGGGAGAATGGTTCCCTCTCCAATTTCCTCCCCTTACATCCAGGTTCCTAGGATACTTTCTCGTCTCTGCCAGATAGTCCAGATATTTCAAATTCATTGTTTATATTCTATCCAAAGTAATTCATCCCCTTCTTCCTAAATACTCAACATTCCTTAGTATTATTTTTCTATCTGTCTTAAAACCCCCAGCCTTTGAACACTATAAGGAAGAAAGGAGAAAGAATGTTTTGACTTGGATCTAATAACTTTTCCCACCATCACCATCATGAATTAGACAACAGTGGGATGTGAGGTTAGAGAATGCCTCAGGTTTCAGTTCCTCTGACTTGTTTGCATGCTTAACTATTCTACAGGCAGTGAGAGTCCCACTGTGATTCCATTGTGCAATCCTAGGTATATAATGGCTGATACGTCTACATGCATCTAACATTTGGGTACATGCATACATTAATAGACTCCTGTGTAGAGGTACGGCAATAGAAGGAAATAAATGACAGAAAATTGGAGAAATAGGGACAGTCAGGGAAGAGCAGCCTCTTTTGGCTTCAAGTATTATGGAAGAAAAGTAGTTTAATAGAGTCATGGCTTACACACAAATGGAAGGCACTGGTAAGTGGGTATCCAGAGGACAGAAAGCTAAACGAAATGGTCCCTATTGCACCACCAAGTTGTATAATTTAGACCCAGGAAGGAAACTCAATATTACAAACAAGTCAGGCGCAAGAAGTAAGTTCACAAGGAAAGTTGAGAAGGGGGTTCTGGAATACATGTCTGGTGAGCAGGATCATTGAAATAACTGTGGCCTTAGTAGCTAGGAAAGTGAGTTGGTTGCAAAAGACCAAGGGTAAATAACACCTACTAGCTCTCTTTATGACTGTTCACTACTGTATGAGATCCCTAAACCTTCTAATGCAAGGGTCCAACTTTATTTCTACCTCCAAGTTCTTTCCTGGCAGTTCTTAAGCTAGGACCACAGTGGAAAGGGGAATGAAGAAGCAGAGCCCCTATTACTCCCAGGTCAGTGTGGGTTTTATGCTCATCTTCAGACTGTCTTGGAAACACTAACCCTTCTCCACTACTCCTCTTACAAGCCATAGTTTCTCCTGCTGCCATCTTCCATGTCTGATTATTACTCAAAATCTCTAAAGTCAGATCCTTCACCTATCCATTTTTCTAGTGAACACTAGTGAGATTGCACATTCTGTTCTTGGCCTCTGAAATCTCCCTCCACAATTCCACTGCTTGCCTGTGCCCAAGGTTTTAGAGGGATTGGAGAGAGAATGTGCATGACTCTTCCCATGAACCCACTGTGTCAAAAAAAAAAAACTAGAAATGTTTGATGACGAGACAGAACTGCCACTGGCTTTTTAAAAATCATCCAACACCTATGATGTATTTACTAGTAAAATGATAATGCCCAATGTTTATTAAGAATTTCATACATTCTTGCTATTGTGCTGAATTCATTACAATTACATATTTTATGATCATATTAGCCAGTGAATTATGAACTGTTGAACCAGTATTATATAGGATGAGACTCATGAGTTTCCATTGGTCCTGTCTTGGCTACTAGACAGTATGAGATAATGCAGAATCCTATATGCTGAAGGTATATCATAAATTAATAGAATTTATAGGTAAAACATACTGATTTTAAAAGATAAAGTATATGTCTCTAGTTTTCAAGTAAGAAAAAAATAATAAGCACAATAAAGAATCAGTTGAGAGTTATAGAGTAGGCACTACAACATGTTATACCATGCCTCCCTTAGTTGAGAACAGACAGCAATGAATGGATAAAATATATTCAGATTTGCCTTGTCTGGGGTTTCAATGGCACATATACACAGGAGATAGGTCTGAAGTTTGTGATAGGTGGGAAGTTAAAATTCAGACTGTAGAAGGCTGGAACCAAAGTAGGACCTAAATTCTCAATAAAAAATAGAATGAGAAAAACTGCAATTACAAAGTGTAGGAATTTAGAAAGCATCTCTCCCAACAAAGGTCTATGGAAAATAAAACCAGCAACCCGTCAGTACACTGGGGAATAGGCTCCATAATGTAAGTTCAAAAATCTCAGCCTAGCATATTAATTTCAAATATGATCCTTGGGTTGTGGCATCCCTGAAGCCCTTGATGAGAGCCAAAACAAAGCACAGATTTGCTCCCCAAATACATGTATTTCCCACAAGACAAAATTAGCTCTCTCTGAAGAAGAATTAACGAAAAGCATGTACAAATTACATGAGCAATGACTCATCACAGGAGAATTTCAATGATCCTGGTTATCAGGGGATCCAACACTTCCAAGACATTTAGCCAACAGAACAGTCCAAAGGGACTACACAAAAGGAATATTCTAAAAGTATTAATCAGATGAGCAGAAGAGTAGTAACTACAAGGAGACAATAAGACATTTTAAGGAAAGCTCTATTAATTTACAAGATAAGAGACTTGAATGACTAGACGGTAATAACTGAATTCCTGAACTTAATAGTCTACCATGTCAGTCAAATATCAAACTAGATCGAGCTGCAGAAGATGAGTAGAGAACTGGACAACCAATCAGAAGAACATAGTCAATGGATCAAAGATCAAACCTATGAGGGAGGAAGAAGACTGTCTGCTGGACAAAGCAGGAAAATCAGGCCTTTCTAGTGTGATTTGTTGAAGTCAAAAGATTGGGGAAAGGCACCATTCAAAGATACGGATACGGGATTTCTAGAGTGGATAAGACATATCAGACTGCAAGTCCTCAACAGTAGGTAAGTTGACAAATAAGAAGGTGATGGAGCCAGGTTCATCCTGAGTGTGAAATCCTTCACTGCAAGCAGCACACCAGCACATCCGTATTGCAAATACTTCTTTGTCATCCTCCTTGAGGGTTCAGATCATTACTGATCCATGGATCCCTTAGTGCTATAAAAACCCTCCAGATTCTACGTGGTCCAAACCCAGTTCCTGAACTGTGTTTTATAAAAAGCAATTTTACCACATGGTTCTCTTTTCAAGATGGTGAAGTGTGGAAGAGTTGGGTTTTATTGTCAGGTAGGTTTGAAAACACTATATGTGGTAGATCTTTTCATTGAGTTAGTAAATATCATCACATTAAACTCAATGACTGGTCTGGAATGATGATCTCTGACTCTATAACCCATTTCCTCCTAAATATTGAGAGCTCTTGCCTTTCATAGGACTATCACAGCTCTAACAATTTGAGAACAAGAATACATCTTCCAGATAGTTCCATTGTTATGGAGAGCACTACTCCCCGAGGTGGCCATCTCTGTTTACATATAGCTGTTATTAACAGAGTTACTTTCTATATGGAAAGGATATGTTTTATATCCTTTGAATGGCTAATAATTATAACCAGCAGGTTGAAAAACAAATGATGATGATGGTGGTCATAATTATGATGATGACAGTAATGATGAAGATGGTGATGATGGACTGAGTGATGATGATGATGTTGATGGATATGCCAGTGATGATGATGGTGAGGATGGTATTGATAATAAACACAGATGAAAATAAGCCCTTGGCTCTACTCTGTCCATTACCTGCACCTGATTTTGTAATCCTCACAACTGGCCTGGAATTGGGCATTTGTTACTTTCACTGTACAAATGGGGAAACTGAGGCTCGGTAAGCTTAATTAACTTAGTCAGACTCATATAACTTAATCATGGCAGAGTTTATCTTACCATAAAACTTGCTCCTTCACCTTTGATGCATACTGCCTTTCTGAGCAGCAATGACTCTAGACACGCCAGACAAGCTGAAGATTAGCTGACACATTCCTTCTTTTAAGAACATACGCTGTGGGATATTAATGTCCAGAACAGAGATCGATACTCTGTGATTGCAATGTTTGAATCAAGAACACGTTGTCACATCTTTCACAAGTGCATGTCCTCTAAGCACCTGGAGGGCCATTTGTACATTTAATGTACATTAAAACCATCTGCACATTCTGGCTACGATAATCAACAGAATAATTTATGAACACGAGGTGGCTCACAGATGGAGACGTGCTTTGCTTTATATCTCCTCTGAGGTTTAGTGACCACCTGAAGCACTGTGTTAAGAAGATTCCAGGAAAGTCCTCAAGGAGCAGCATAATCAATAAGAAATGCCTGGTGAAAGAAAGGAAGGAGGGGGCAGTGGTTATAGGTACCAGGCATTTGCTATCGCTGTTTAAGGAGAGCTACCCATATGCTCTCAGGAATGGATCATCTTTAAATTAATGAATGAGTTAATATTGAATGTTATTAAAAGTTGGAGACCTGGATCCAAATTTAGCATCTTCAGGTAAGAGTGTGCTTTGCCTCTCACAGCACAGTGCAGACGGGAAGGAGTGCTCAGCTCATTCCATCACTTCTGCATGGCTGTCACTGCTGTACCTCACAGAACCGGCATTAGGAAGGAGTGGCTTGTTTGGGCTCATGGTTTCAAGGGGCTTCATTCATCATAGTGGGGAAGGCACGGTGGAGCAACTGCGCTCAAAGCAGTGGGAGTCCGTGTCAAAACTTACTCACATAGCTCTGGACCAGGAAACAGAGAGAGTACAAGAGGAACTGGCCGCCAGGTAAACTTTAAAAGAGTCTCCCTTCATGACCCACTTCCACCAACTGCTACATGCCTCCCACGGTTCGACAGTCTCCCCCCATAGCATCACTGGTGGGGAACAAACATTTAAAACATGAGCCTGGAGGTGTGTTTCAGACTCAAACTTCAGCAACAAGCAAGAAGCTCATAGCTCTCAACTAACTTTCCAAGACCTGAAGCTCCTTTGTAGTTCTGATGGGATCTTGATACTTAATGACAGCATACCCCTTTCTAAAGTCCCCAGAGTTCAACAAAATGTCTCTGTCCAACTAACTGTTTTGCTGTGATGTGTGATGATTCCAGGATACCCAACACTTTCCTCTTCTCATCTTGCCTCCTTCTTGCTGGCTGAAAACTCACTCCTTCCAGAACACAAATGACTGAGGAAACACACTCTGTTCGACCAGATCGTGCCTCCCAAAGGTGGCAGGTTTGCATCACGACTTTACATAAATGCTCTTGGCACTGGCAGTGGGCAGTAGGCAGGAGGATGGCTCTGCCATGAGACAAATATAGAGCTGCCATCCTTAAAACTTGAGCAAAGACTAACCCTTCAGGGAGATGCCATGCAATAAATAATTTTTTGCCACAACACATTGCTTCCCTTTGCATAAATTTAACACCCCATTCTCTGTACAATATGTGATCTTCCTGCTAACTCTCCATAGACAGAAATAGCTCTGAGATAAGTGACAGAATTGTAAGGGAGACACGACAACTGAAGAACTTGACCTTGATGCCAGCTTTTTTTTTTTGCAGAGTATATCACTTTCTGATAATTAAGAATATTTAAAGAGTGGCAAAAATGGGAGCAGATAACAAATCTGATGGAATCCCCAGAGTGTGATGTGAACTCTAATTTTAGGTTCTAGAATGCTGGTTTCCTATTTGTTCTATAAGGTGCTACCTGGCTGCAGGCTTCCACCTTCCTTCTCCTTCCCATTACAGTGGTGGACATATCCCTCACCCTAGATGTGAAGGTCAGCCTAGGCAACACGCTCAAGAGCCAACCTTTCATCTAAGGAAAGGGCTCTGAGAAAGCTAAGGAAACTAGTAAACTAGTTTTTCTCCAGTCTATACATCACTGCAGGTTGTCCTGGAACTTTTGATGCACATATGCAAATTAATAGATCTATGTTTGGAGTTTAGACTTTTAGATGTTTCAAATCTATTTAAGTCATTTTCCTTCTATTTTGTTTCTCAAACACAAGGCAATAGACAGTCTTTAATTTGGAGGAGTACTGCATGTTCCTTTTGGTCTACATAGTTTGTGTAATGTTGGTGGTCTGTCTCGAAAGAATCCCTCCTCCCTGCAGAGAGAGGACACCTGGTTAGGTCAGTTCATTTTCTTAGTATTTTTTCACTGCCGGAATTCAATAACATAATTCTCATGTGTTGTCTTCCTCCCCAACCGTGTCATTCTGAGAATGCCATGTGCTGCAATTGATCTTCTGGTATCTATAGACTTCAGTGTGACCACACAATCTGTAGATTCCATTCCTGGAAAGTGGGCATCAGGACAAATTCTGAGGGAACAGGCAAATGACACTTTCAGCCCATTCTAGGCATGGGGCTTGATGGCCAAGGTGAGATAAAATGAATAACTTGCATAAATCTGGCCACGGGTTTTCAAGTTTCAAGTGACAAAGTCACTAACTTCGACAGAAAATGAAATCTATAGGTCCATGCGAAAACCAAGAGTAAAATAATTCCAGAAGGAGTTAAATCAAGGCCAGCAAATGACATCATGAGCTGCCATTCTGCATTGTGTTCACTATCAATAAGCCTCTCCTGGTCTGGTAGCCAGTGTGTGCACTAACAGTTTCTGGCTGAGGTTATTCACACTGGCCATCTGGAAGAAGCAGGACACTTCTGTCCCAACTGCTCCAGTTCTAGGAGTGATTTAGATTTTCCCAGTTCATATCCACTAATCCCAAATAATAACTTACACTAATTTATAGGTATCATTTGATCATATGAAACCCAAAGAAATAGATGAATGGACCCCAGGTCTAATCTTTCTAGACAAGCCTATATAGTTGTCTAATATGGTATTGTGAGCAGTTATAGTTCTATGTTCCCACTGCTTCTTGCCACCCAGTCCCTGCCCATGTATTGCCATTATAGGTTAAACCGTTGTCCTGATGTCTTAGTCCCACTGGAACTTTACTCCCCTGGATGTCGAATGTGTGCCCTTTAACTCTGAGCCAATGTTGGAGGATTATGGAACTCTGGCCTTCCTACAGAACCAACAGTCTTCTGGGTTGGAACAACTCAGTTACTAAACATCTTCACTGTTTCTATGCCACATCAATATGTCCAATATTCAACTGTTCCAGAATTTTCCTTCCCAGCCTGCTCTTGCATGAATGCACTCAGTTGCTGTGAATAGCAGTACTCTATTTCCAATTCAAAAATGCAGAGGCCATTTCTGCTAGCCAAGGTTCTCTAGAGAAACAGAATGGATAGAAAGAGTACTATTAAAGGGGATTTAGTACATTGGTTCATGTGATTCAGCCTGGGTAGTCCAACAATGGCTTTCTGAATGCTAGAGAGCCTGGAAGGCTGGTAAGCTACTCATTTCATTCAGCTGGATGTCTCTGAAGTCCCCATTTAGTGCTGATGGCCTGCGGGAAGATTCTTCATAAACTGGCCCAGAGATGGGTCTTTTAACTGGTCCCAGATCCAGTCAAATATAAAATCAAGATAATCTGCCTCACCATCCTTCGCTTTGCTCACATCCAGCCAGCCACCCAGTTCTCATCAACTCCCCTTAGCTTCTTCAGCACTACTTTTGTCCCAGCATGCTGACCTAAGCAACTAGTGTCTACCTCCCTGATCCTACCCTGTTTCCAGTGTGCACAACAAATTCCTGAGTGAGCTTTTCAAGCAGAAGTTAAACAGTGCAAACCTGCACATGGTGTGCTCTAAGTGTCCCTCTTAGTGTAAGCCTCCATTTGTCTTTCATATCCTTAAGAGTTTTTTTTAAAAAAATTATTATGTGCATGTGAGTATATCTGTGTCTGGGTATATGCACATGAGTACCATTGCCCGCAGAGGTCAGAGGCATCCAATGCCCCGTAGTTGAAGTTATAGGCAATTGTGAACCATCTGATATGGGTGTTAGGAACTAAACTTGGATCCTATATTAAAGCAGTAGGCGCTCCTACTTACTAAGCCATCTCTCCAGCCTCTACTCTCCAGGTGTTATATTCAACTTCCTCAGAAAAATGTTTCCTGGGAAAATTTTATAGCATTCTATTTAAGTCCTTTTTATACTTCTGTAATAGAATACCCGAGGCAGTAACATGACCAGTTTGGGCTTTATCCTCAAGACTGGGCCATTCAAGCTTTGAGACAATGCCTTGAGATCTTGATGCATCATAATGTAGAGAGAAAGCATCACCTTGTAAGAGACCGTGAATGAAAATAGCAAGAAGTGGGCAGGTATCACCCTTTCAACCTATGCTTAGGATAACTAGCCTATTGGTCCAGCCAGCCTTTGGTAGCCTCGTCACCTATTATATGTCAAATTCTCAACACTGCTGCACTGGGGAGTAAGTTCTCAATATATGAACTTTGGGTAAGACCCATTTTAATTTACGGAGCTTGATAGAGTTAAAATTCACAGAATGTATCACAACTGCAGAGTATCCATTGTCTGCATTGCCACTTAATTAATGTCTGCCTTTCCAGAGAGATTAATTCTATAAAATGAACACCGTGTATAGTTTTCCCTGTTTCTCTCAAACCTAGTTCCCCATGAATTAAGGACCAATAAATATTTAATGAGTTAATTTATGAATGAATGCCACAATACATTCAAGTGGTTTCTAAGGCCTTTCTAAATATTCATTATTCTGGAGTGTCTCAAAGGAAAGCCTAGGAGTGTGGCTGGAGCAGATGGAGCTTAAAACACTGTCCAGGAAATACCTTGCTCCTTTCTTTCATTGGCCTCCTGTTAAACACTGTTCATCCCTGCTCAATGTTTCTGCTGTGAATGGGGGAGTCTCCAACGCTCACTGTGACATGTACTAACTTGTCACCAGAGAGGCCATTGGCTGTTGGGCTGTGTTCACTAAGTCACTTCATCTCCAATTCATTTTCAAGCCCTTCCTCCTCTATGGAGGGTGAGGGAAACCTTTCATTGACTCGATTTATCATCATCTATTAAAAAATTAAACCAATAAATTAGGGGATAGTTTTAGGTCTTATAAAAAGATTCGCTAAAGGGATTCTTTGAAGCACTGGGCTCTCTAAAGACATTTAAAATTGGATTTTATTTACAAAAATTTGATTTGCACATAAATACTCTGGAATGTATTGATTGCTTTAAGTGAGCTACACAGGGACATGACTACCTTTAATCTTTTATAACAAAGGTGGCAATTAAAATGTCTTTTGCTAAGCAATTTTGAAATTGAGGGTTCGATCTCTTTCCTGGTTTTCCCTCACTCAGAAGACTCCCCTCTCTCCCCAGCCCTTCCTTCTCCTAATTAACAGAAGGAAAGCTTGTATTCTTGGTAGAATCCAGTTTCTGATAGAATCCCATGTTGTTCTTATGAACACTGTAGAAGCCAAGTTCAAAGTTTAATTTCTTTTGGTTACCCTCTGTTAATGCAGTCCCTCTTAATGTTACTTCTCAGAGGTGCTTTTAGAGAAAGAGTCATTGGTTAGTTACTAAAAAGTGGTCATTTACCATGGTATCTGATGGACCTGTATTCCCCAGCCCTATTGTCATTTTTACCCCACAAAAAATTCCAAAAACTGCCTTTGTTTGGGACCCATTTCTTTGCTTTATTTAGCCTGTGGTGTAGAGTGCCTAATAAGGAGTCCTAACAATAGTTTGCTCCATCTCCAGATTGAATTTCTTTATAGATTCACCTCCGTAATTCATTTCCCAACTGGTCTTGATCAATACAGCTTGGCTCAGCTTAAGGTTAGAGAAACTAACCATGGTGCTGATGGGGTGCCTCAAAACCCTGCCTTCATAAAGACTCTCTTTGATAGTAACCTGCCACATTGACCCACAGCCTGTCCCAGAGTCTGGGGTTGAGTGCCTTCTAAGACCCACAGCTGTCATTGTCTTGTTCTCTTTGATTCCATAAAGCCAGAGGCCAGAGAGGCTTTTACAAAACCAGCAGGCATGAGGATGCACGTGTAATGCACAGTAGGATACCTGAGTCCAGACGAGGCTCTACTGCAAACTGGCTGTTGAGTTCCAGCGAGTGAGTGACTAGACTGTTTTGAATTTCTGTTTTAGCTTCTGTATTTTAAAATAGCTTGGATTGTTGATTCCTGGGATTCTACTGCTTCTGCTGTGCTCAGATTGTGCATGAAGAAAGAGAAGCCTGTTTTCTTCTTTTTTTTTCTTTCAGTTCAATGGCCATCACTGGGGCAAAAGTGATGGAAAATCCTTGTTTCTAAATCATGGAAACAGCAAACATGCTCTGCCATGAGGATTCCCAAGCTGCTTTTCAAAGTTCCTGGTTTGGGGTCCTTGGCCACACCTCAACATTTCTCTCTGGCCCTGCTTCCTTCTCTGTAAAATGCTGACACAGTCTGCTATTTGTCCCTTAAGAGGCAGCAGCACTGACAGAGGTTGCCAATACGAGTAGCACTGTGGACGCTAAAGGAGACAGTAGAGAGGGTACTGTTAATCAGACAGATGCTGCATTGCCAGAGGGCAGAGGCATGAATACCACCCTGGAACCTCATAGTTCGGCCTTCTCTTTATTTTTTTCTGCTATGGTTCATACTGGGCCAGAAATCATGGCTTGTTTACAAGTTGGGTGCAGAGACTCTTTACTGTGGGCAGTGACACAGTCCTTTAGGGAGGTATAAATTTATCCAAAGAAACTCAGCCAGCCTGTCCACCCCACCTAGATGAAAGCACCAATACCCACTGGCCAACCAATCACATCTGTGTCTATCATATCAAGAGCACTTGGCTTACAAAATCTCCAGGGACTGAATCAGTCATGAGGATGACCTGACGTCATACCCTTTTAGGTTAACAGAGACAGTCACAGACGATTCAGTAAGGACATAGCATGAGGCAGGTTGATGCCATTAATTTTATTTTTTCAATGTTGTCACTGTAGGACTTAGGTTCTGGGAGTATAATTATACTCAAATTATATATAGCAATGATTTTTAAAATATTTATAATGTCCTACATTCTTACTCCGGGCAAAGTTTTGCTCTGAGCATATTCCATAAATGATTCCACTTGGTATGTATGTGCTTTGCAATATCTCTGTGAGGTGTTCATTTAGTAACCTTTCTGGAATAAACGGGCAAAGTGATGAATTAATACAATTAAATAATGAACAAGTGTTGACTGCTTTTTACTTGCTAGGTACTGTGTTAGGCTTTGGAAATTCAGATATGAGCCAAATAGCCCAGAAGGCAATTCTCATTGACTTTAGAGTCTAAATATGTTGACCTCCATTTGAAAACAAACAAACTGAAAATACAGCAGATGAATTAACTTGACCAAGGTCATATAGCAAGACAATGTCAGGACAAGAGAGAGAAATAGTTTTGACTTTGGCCAGAATGAAGTAACTAATATAGACAGACCTTCCTGACCCAAATGTTGGTAAGAATATAAAAATTGTATGAAGGTAATGTTTCTAGGCATTGGACATCAAGCAACTCAGAACCAAAAGCCTGGAAAAAAAAAAAAGTAAGAATCTCACAAGATGAACCTCACCTTTTTTCTGCCTTTCAGCTCAGGGGTGCTTTCTCAAGCTGTACATGGTACGGTGGAGTCCAGTGAAGGGATTTTGCTGAGCTGAGAAGGCCAGCGCCAAGTTAGCTCCAGAGAGCACTAAAGCGTTCAGAGCTATTAACAATAGGGGTGAGACACATGTGTGTGGAAGGAAAGCACACTGTGTCACAGCCGAAAGGCATCTGTGAGGTGAAACCTAAAGTGAGATCACTAAGGTCATGGAGAGATCAGAGATATTAGCATTCCAGCTTAACAGGAGTACAGACCTCACTGAACACATTAGGTATCCAGGTGAGATACAGTTTCAGAAAAGATGAGATTATGAATAAAGATCAATTTCTAGAGCTGGAATCAGTCTTTAGAATAAAGAGCACAGGCTTGAGAGATTATAAAATTGGGCCTGGAGAGGTCAGCCTAGTAATTAAGATTGTTTGCTGCTCTTCCCGAAGACCTGAGTTCAGTCCCCAGAACGCATGTTGGGCAGCTTAAAAACAGCTGTAATTCTGCCTCAGGGGAGCTGACATCCTCTTCTGGCCTTCATGAGCAACTACACATACACACCCCCAACTACATAAAAGAATATACTGGACACTACAGGCTTACAAATTAAAGCCCAATTCTAGGAATGGGATATCAATTTTGGAGTTGTTGGCCATTGTGGACTCATAGACTCCCCCAAACATAGCAGACTATTGCCAATGCTATTGGCTCCCCTTCATAACTTGAAGGTAAGATCCTGATGCTAAAGACACCATATAGTTGAATTATAGAACACGGAGAAATTAAATTGGAACTCACCTGGCAGCTTCACATCACTGGCTAGCTTTAAAAATTGTTAGACATGAAAGGAAGGCTTAAGAGTAAGCTATAATCTGCAGAGAAATAATCAATGGATACAAACCCCAAGATAATAAAAGCATTGAATTTTGAAGACAGAGAATTTGAAACAGCTGTCATAAATACATTTAATCAAGTTGGGAAGATAGAGTTTCCCAGAGGCAAGGACAATTACCTGATAATCACTGGGCCTTCATTTCCAGTCAGGGCCTGAGACATTCATACACTAAGCTTAGGTGATAGGGAATTTGAATCCCACCTACCTCCTTGGATTCTGATCTCTTACTAGCTTTCAAGATGTGGTTGGCCACTTTGATGGCAAACCCCTCCTTCACACAATGGCAGCTTTTTGGCTCAATATGGGGTTCACACATTGAATAGGCATGGCCTGACGGAGTAGGGCTGGTAGTTCCTGAGTGGGGATTTGACTGTGGATCTGGATCTATGGGAACTCAGTATGGTGCCAACCCACCTGAAGTTGATGTACAAATGGCAGAAATGGTATCTAACTTAATGGAACATAATAAAGTGGCTGTTACTGGTCATCAGACTGAACTCCCCATTTGGTTTGAGCTTAGGAGGTGGCACCATCTTGCCACCTGCCTAATTATCTGAAGATTGTCTTTGAAGTACTCCTTCGCCTACCTATTCACTTCATTTAGTTGGTGTTGGTGATATACAGAGGCAACTTCCAGTCTGAAGACAGGGGTAGTGAAAAACAGGCAAAATGCAAAAGGCTCCAAAGAAGGAAAAAATAGAAACCCTAATAAACCTCAGAAGCCAGTCTATGTGTGTGCGTTATTTTTTCATGATACTAAGGCTGCCATCAAGGGACAGAACCCTCTTGACACCTTTGGTGAGTTTTCAAAGATTGTGGCTTCCATGTGTGACAGTGGAAGCTTCTACCGAGAAAGACTAGCTGCTTATAAGGATAAGCAGGGGTACCAGCCACTGTAGAAATGGATCCCATGCCACAGCCACAGACTCCTTCAATGCCTCCTGTGTCTACTGCCGACTCATCGTCTCCCCTCCAGTGTCAATGTCAACAGAGTCGCCTGCCTTATTCCCTTGCATTGTAGTAAATTCCACACTTTCACCTTATGTGGCAAACCAGGAATCCTCTGGGCTGGGGGTCAGCCCGGTATTACCAAGTTGATTATGACCAAACAAATACTACCTTTGTCTATTACCGTGTCTCAAGGAGGAATGGTTACCGCTAACTCAGGCACAGTGGTGGTCACCTGTGGGTTCCAGCTAGGCCAAAGAAGTACAGCAACCATCCTGTCCAGCCAACAGACCCAACTGTTAGTCAATGTAAGAAGCAGCTGCTGCTTCTATGCAACTGTCTTCACCCTGCCTACAGCCCCTTCCATTACAACAGAAATCTCAGCCCTCACCTCAGCAAGTTACCATTCTTGCAGCAACTCCACTCGAGAGAGTTAGAATCAATTTGCAACAGCTGCCACCCCTGCAGAGCAAGGTTGGGCCTCCACCCACTCTGAAAATGCAGACGGTTTTGGTCCCTCCGACTGTGGAAAGCAGTCCTGAGCAGCTCATGACCTGCACACTTGAAGCCCACATGGTAGAGACTTCTCCTGAGACAACCTGTGCAATGATCACGGATGCCGTTCCCGAGATGGAAGTCTCCTCTGATGAACGTTGAATTGGCGAGCGGATCCCCTGCAATGCTCTCACCCCAGCCTCCCTGTGTGAGGCTTGGTGGTGAGAACCCTCCCCTTATCAGCAAGGACTGGAGCAATGAACACTGAAACAATGAGTGTGGGGTGAGGCGATGCAGGCATGTGTTCCCAGCCTGGGTGACCACTAGAAACCCAAACTTTGATGTTTGTGAAGCGGCCTTTCCTCTTCTCCAAACCACTGAGGATTCATCTGCTGGACACGAGTCCCAGAGCCTGGTTTAGAAACACAAGTTGGGCTTCTGGTAGTATATGGCATCTACCTCTATATATACCTCTAGTATATAAGTCCTTCATGCATCTGCCTCCAGTGTATTTACTGTAATTTGGAATTGCTTTTTACTCACAACTACAAGTACAAATACCAGGTTAATAGCCAAGGGAAGGGTGAAGAGAATGTGGAAACAAATCATAGGTGATTATTAGAAGAAACGTGTTGGTAAAATTATCAGAGGACTTGCCTAACATGTTATTAAAGTGACAGGAGAGTACTTAGCATTAATCCTAGGAGAAAACATCATTGGGAGTAGGGAGGCTTGGGGTTACAGCTCAGTGGTAAAGTGTGTTGGTTTAATCCCAAATTAATAAATGAGCTTTAAGGAGGAATGAAAATACTGATTTAAAATAGAATGTCCTCTTAAGAGGAACTGTTATCAACCTATACAGTGCTTTAAGAACAGAGATTTGGGGGTCTGGGATTATGGCCTAGCACTAAGGAAACTCTGAGTCCTCAGATAGGAAAATCAAAAGTTCCAGGTTACCCTTGGCCACAAGTGAGTTTGAGGCCAGTCTAGGGTACATGAGCCAAAGGTAGAATCAAAGTTTTGAAGAGCCCAGCATGGAGGCCCATGCCTTTATTCCCAGTATTTTGGAGGTGAAAGTAGGAGAATTTCTGAGTTCAAAGCTACCCTGGACTTACATAGCTAGACCATGTTTCAAAAAACAGAGAGGCTGGGTGTGGCGTCACTCTCTTTACTTCTAGCACTTGGGAGACAGAAGCAGGTGGATCTCTGAGTTTGAAGCTAGCCAGGGCTGCAGAGTGAGATCCTGACTTAAGGTCTGCTCTCTACCTTCTGACCCTGCTCTGTCCTCGCCTCTCTCACTAGGACCATTGGACTGGAGAGGAATTAACATCATGCAGGGGTATTTTATTTTTCTCTCCAATATTTGTACAAAACTTCCTTTATCTGGCTCGATTGTGTTTTCCATGAAAGAGGCAGAAGCATATACCCTTAATAAGAGGTTTTACAAAGTAAAATAAATAAATTTAAGTATGTAAGATAAGATACAGATATAGCAATCAAAAAGACAAGGAATCTCAAAAAAAGAGGAGAGTTTTTGTAGCAATGATTTTGAAGTTACAAAACGTAAATATATGCTTAGCATTTAATTGCCTATTCTATTAGCGATGGCAGAAGAGATAAGTGTGTAGAAACAATCCCCGGGGAGTGGAGCTTGAGCAAATGGCTAAGTTGGTAAACTATTTGCTGCAGGAGCATCTAAATTGAGAGCCCCAGCGCCCAAGCAGACTTCAGGTGTGGCTCTTTGGACCTGTAAATCCTTGAACTGGATGGGGGTGGGGTGGGGACAGGAAAACACCTGGTGATCTTCAGCTTCAGCGAGTGACCTTATCTCAAAAAATAAGGGGAAGTGTGTGTGCTCGTACCTGCGCATACTTGTGTACAAAAATGAACACTTACAGGGAGAGGGGATGAGGAGGGAGAGAGCGAGGGAAAAAGGGAGAGAGAGAGAGAGAGAGAGA
>LOEQ01005621.1:65776-78601 GCA_001685075.1 Bramus lutescens
ACTGGCAGTGGGCGTGGCTTGCCTCTTAAAGAGACGAAAACCATAACAATCTCTAAGCAAACAATTAGCCTATAGAATGACTCAACCATCATTACTTTTATCAGGAAAAAGCAAAGTTAATCTACAATGAAATATTATAATAAATCTACTAAGATGGCTAAAATTGAAACAAAAAAAACCCTGTTGACTAAGTTTTAAGCAACCAGCATGTTCCTGAATCACAGTGGAAATGTGATAGTAAAAAGGCTTTGGGGGACAATGCTTTGGAGTATTACTCAGCTGTAAAAAAAAAAAAGCAATGACATCATGAAATTCACAGGCAAATGGAGGGTAAATATTAGTAAACTTTTACAAAAATGAAATCTGAAGTGCTGCTGTTGGGCCATTTTTGGCTGCTATGCTCATGAGTTACTTACATTGGGCCTGCAAATACTGGACCTGTCAACACTTAGGCATGGATGAGGGAGGGTGTGCTGGAGCCCTGGCCTGGAGAACTACTGAGTGTTGACAACAACTAGGATTGGGGAGTCATTGTCATCAGTGACCCGACCACTGGAAGATAATCCTTCATGCTCCTGAGCTTAGCTCCACACCTATGCTCACGTGGAAGGCCCTAGGTGAGCTCAGCACACTACAAAATAAAAACAAAATCAAAGTGAAGGATATGAACCTAGAGGGGGGATTTTTTAGAAGGAGGGAGGTTTGTAAGGCTGGGTAGGAGGTATTAAAGAATAGAGGTGGTGAGTGTGATCAGAATGTATTATATACAAGTTGGAAGTTGTCAAAGAATATGTTCAATAGAAAAAGAAAAAACATTATAAATACACATATGTACAAACCCACTGAGTTAAGTTCTATTTCTAATTCTATCCTATGACTTAGCAATTCTGCTCCTAGGAACTGACTCAAAAGTAAATGAAAAGGTATGTTCAACACTACAAGGAAACTGTTTTCCAGACTCAAGAGGACAGTTGCATATATGAAGTCACAGTAGTTGTGATTGCATGTACAAGACATGTACAAGCTAAATAATGTGTGCTAAAGCCAGACAAAAATACCAGCATGGAAAAGATGTGTGCATAATAAAGCATCCAACCAAGGAAATACTGGTAATTTATAGCTCCTGGGAAGAGAAGAGTCAGTTTTCTTTAAGGGTATGGCCATTACTGATAGGTTGACCCAGCTATAGTATATGCTCATACACCCAAGAATGTATGAGCAGCCTCAATCGGACTTCATTTTTTGAAAGGACATCAAGTTGGATAAGTTAAGCAAGGAAGCAGAGATTGGAAGAAAAGTTGGGGAAGGTAGGTAAGTAAGATCAAAACACATTGTATGAAATTCTCAAAATATAATAAAAAAAAATCTAAGCAGAGGCTTGCTCATGAATATTACAGCTGAATTAGATAGCCCATTTCAGAATCAACCTGTATGCCCACCAACAGAAAATGTGGATGACTGTGTTGCCACTTCAATGCAATGGTTTCTAGTAAAGAATTTCTGCATGCTATGACATGCTGATCCACATAGTAACATAAGTGCATCTTAAGAATGCTGCATTAAAGTGCCTTGAGAGACTTATCAGTAGTTAAGAGTACTTATTACTCTTGTAGAGGACCTGGGCTCAGTTCCCAGCAATCACGTGTAGTTAAGTCATCTATAATTTCCATCGAGGGGATCCACTGCCCTCATCTGGCATCTGTGGGCACTAGATATGCCTGAAGCACACTTGCATACACCCAGACATAACACCATAAACATAAATTTAAAAAATAATAGCAATGACTATCTTCTTAAAACAAATATTGTATTTAGTGAAAGTAGCCAGACAGAGCCCAGGTAAATTTATGGAATAAGAACATGAAGTTCGTACTCATCCATACAAATGCAAAATCTCATTGATCTGTACTTGTAAAAATCTGTGTATGGAAATTTTTCATCAGTTACAATAATCCAACCGACTTCAACGACCAGACTTTCTCACCTCCTCTGCTGAGCATCAGCAAAACATAATCCCTGGGAATTTTGCTACTGCTAAGGAAGGCAGTACCTTGCAGAGGGATGAGAATGATTCTTCTGTGAAATGAGCATAAGGAAGAAAATAGTTTATGAACTGTAAAGGTGATAAAAATATTTATAATTGTTTCGAAAGCAATTACTATAAACTGCTGAAGCAGTATTGTGCCTTGGGGGCTTGGAAAAAGTGGCTGTATTAGTTAGCTATTGTTGCCCAAGAAATCACCACAAAACTGTGTGCTTAAAAGAGCAAACTTTATTCTATGTCTTATGGGGATCAAGAACTTGGAGTAGGTTAGCTGAGTCGTTCTAACTCATAGCTGCAATCCATCTGTCAGTCAAGGCTGCAGCCAGCGGCAGGCTACAGTTCACCCATGGTCATTGACCTGCCTCCTTTCTTGACTGGCTGTTAGCAGGATAATGAAGAAGTGCTGATAGGTGACTTCCAAGACTAGGGGACAAAATGATCTTCAGCTTTTATTTGGTCTGTTCCACTTGCTCACAGGGAAGCCAGGGGATTTGTCATGTGCATGTGTAGTCTGTAGAGAGGCCAGATAGGTGAGGAAGTAAGGTCTCTTTCTAAGAGGCTATGTAGCTCTCACCTGTCATCAAAGAAGCTTCTCTTTGCAACAGACAGAGACCATTACAGAAAACCACTACTGGTCAAAATAAAGAGAACAATAGATAATGGGGTGACTACCCCCCAATAGATTCATCTACAGTACAGCACCCAAAGCTCAGGGAAATCAAGAGAGAGTAGAAAGATTGTAAGAGTCGGAAGACCAGGAAATCTGATGAGATTATGTCTCCTAGAAACAGCAAGGAAGCATCACCTCATCAATATGGCTTCCTAAGCAAGACCGGAGGTACAACAGCAATGTGTACGCTAATATGGAAGAGGACTTATCCCAGGACAATCAATTACAGGCAACTAGAGAATGCTGTGAGCAGGAGAAGTCCTCTTCTCCAGGAAGGAGTCGTTGCTTGGTTATCCAATACCTCATGGTCAGCCCTGGAATCATGTGCATATAAGCAACACCAAATGAACTCAGCAGGCTGTGGAGTTTGGGGGGAGGAAAGGAAAAGGGAACAATGTAATTGCATTTTAACTTTAAAGAATGTTTAAAGGGGATAAACTAAGTAGTTATTATTTTTTAAAATGTATGCAGAAAAGTATCTAAGAAAAGAGGTGAAACAATTGGGGTCAATAATCTAATAATATATAATGAAAGGATAAAAGTTATAAGAGCCATCTCAGGTCACTTTGAAATATTTGAGGAGCCCTTTGCTTATAGAAGTGAAGGAAATTGAAAAGTATGTTAAACGGCAAGTCTGTATGAGCCATGTGAGACGAAGCTCAGATTGTCATTATTCAGCCATGCTGGTTGTGGCCCTGTTGACCCTTCCTGGGCCTTTAATACCTTGGAGTCTCTTTTTTTTTTTCTAAAACTGAAGTAAAAATAAAATGCATTAAGGTTATTGTGGAAGCTAGCATGAACTAGAGTGTATGTAAATTATTGCCATAGAGACATAATTGTGAGCAATTAAATGAGCATGTTCTCAGATATCTTTGAAGTTTTAAATAAACTTGTATTGGGGTGAGTCAAAATCTGTAGCAAGCATTTTCCTTCAAACCCTGCCACTGAGTGATCAGTTGCACTTTTCATCAAAATGCAATAATGAAATCTTTGCTAACCTCATTCCGAATTTGCAAGTTTCACCCTTTTCCACAGGAAGTGGGATCTGGTTTGCCAAAGGAACTCAGAATTCAACCTTGCTTGACTTCTGCATTCTGGAAAAAGTCTGTGAGCAGCTCTGAGCAGTCAATATGGATAGTACCAGTGTAAATGTGTGCTTCCTTTGCTTGCAAATCCCACAGACCATTCCTGTGAGAATCCTGAGAGATTGAGCTCTTTGATGTGTCCTTTGTCCTTATCCTATAACCAACCTTGTATCAAGATGAAATACAGCCTACACCCAAACACATTTCAAACCTACCATCATCACCCAATTCTGCTCCATGCATGTATGAATGAGAGAGAGAGAGAGAGAGAGAGAGAGAGAGAGAGAGAGAGTCTTTCTGAGTTTCCTGGATCTACTGGTATTCACCTTCCCAGTTAATTTTTGTGAAGCAATCCCTAGTGGTCTGGTAAAAAAAAAATAACCCAACAACTCATAATCTCCTCACTCATCTTTCTCAACAAAAGGCAAGGGGACCTTTAGTGGATTTTCATTAAGAGAGAAGCCCAAATTTGTTAGCAGTTAGTCAAAAGACCTCTTGGGACTTGGTGAACCTGTCCCGGTCCTTGCCTCTACTTCAACTCGGGCTACTCAATTCCACCCTCCAGTTCACTTCTTGACAGCGCTTTAATATTCTAGCTTATTCCCTCTTAAGAGTTTTACACAAACTGTTTCTTAGTGTGTACCGCCTTCCCACACTTTAATATCCAGTCTCCGCTTATCTTCCTGGATCAGCTGAAAGGACATTTCAAATAGTCTTCTAGATTCCCAGTAGGTCTCTTCTACTACCTTCCCATTTTCCCTAAAGACTTACCCTGGTTTCTTATTGTAAATATATTTATAAAAATAAATAAGTAAATATCTTTGTGTTTTATGTTATATAATGCTAGACTAATCTGGATATGTTGGGCTTTATTGACTCCCCATAGGAGGCCTCATCCTCTCTGAGGAATGGATGGGGGTGGTAGAGGAGGCAGAGGGAACAGGAGGAGGGGAGAAATGTGGAACTAAGGATGATATATAAAATAAATTAAAAAAATTAAAACCTTAAAAGTGCACAGATTTAAAAAACAGTTTAAAATGTATAAAAGCATAGTAATGTCCTTTGTGTGATCCTAGAAAAATATTCAGTAACAAGTTTGTGTTTGTGTATATATGTGTGTGTGTGTGTGTGTATGAATGAATATGTATATGAATGAATGAATGTTTAGTGAAAACCTATCTCCAAAACCCCAACAAATAGTCTTTACTGGAGGCTTACCTATGGAACTAGGAGCCCAGCCTAGTCAGGTTCTGTTACTAGAAAAACAAATTTAATGCCTTGATCTCAAATAAGTTATGGAACACTGGATTAGGTTACTCCTACCATGGGCCTCTCACAATTAGTTTCTATAATGAGGGTCCACACACCGGTAAATTGTAGTTTATTATTGGATATAACAGAAGCCAATACTCAAAGCAAGCAGTGTCTTAAGTAATTTTGAGGTCCGTTTCTAGCATTTCTCTTGGTTCTGGGTTTGAAGAGTCCAATCTACAAGACTCAGACTCCATTTGCTCTGATTTCTCAATCCTTTAAGCACAGTCCATGGCTGAATGGACATTTCACTGTGTGGATAAAGTGTGCTGCAGACAGTAGAACTGATGGATGAGTAACAGGATTGTCTTGTGACTTTAAAAACAGAAGTGGAAAAGACAGCTTCCCCTTGACTACACCTGGCTGAAAGAGCCTTGGAGATACATATTTTATTATGGATCGCTATGGGCTTAATTAAATATTCAGAGATTCCACTACCTTGGAAAATGAGGATGATGAAAACCATTTTCCAGAATCAGAGATTGTATCAGAGCCTTAAGTAAAGGGATGTGTCAGAGAGCCCTGATATCATGAGAAATATGCTAAATAAAGAGGAATTGGACTTGCAGCTTCCTTGCATAATCACAGGATGTAAGAAACTTGGAACATCTAATAGAAGTGGGTTGCGAGAAAGCCCAAGAGTTATATAATTGTATTCCCTTTATGCAGAGATCTATAACAGTCCCTGTTTTCTCTTTTGGAATTTCATTTACTTATATATAGAATTACTGTCTGCTAATCAATTATGCTTAAAACGTGTATAAGCAGCATAACAAACTCCAAATAAGACCCCTTCTCCTTAGGCACAGTTTAATCAAGAGGCAAACAGCAAATATGGTAAGTAGACCTCATGAAGAGGTCAGTGGGAGATAAAGGAGGCCATATTCAACCTTCTCCAAGAACTTACGGGTCACAAAAAGGCTTCTGCAGACACATCCTAAGCTGCATTTTTAAAGGTACCTAACAAAAATAGTGTCAGGAAAGAAGCAGAAAAATAGATGTGCAAATCATCTTCTAGTGATGTTAAGAAAGGAAAAAGAAGGAAGGAGAGAGAAAGGGTGTGAGAAGTGGGGAAGGAGGGTGGAAGAGAGGGAGGGAAGGAAGGGAGAATTTGAGTAGGTAGGAGGGATCAGGAAAAGAGATCATAGTGCACAGAGAAATAGTCATCAGAGGCTTTCCGACAGCAGGTCTGGTGACGAGGACTGATCAGACCAATTATTTTCATTATTGAAAATGGTAATTTTTATTGAAAATTGCGGTTTGTTGTGTGGAACAGACAGGCTGCTCTCTTCTTTGCCTGGTCCTTTTCGTGTATACACCATTGATCCAGGTGTCTTGTCCACCTTGGGCTGATTTGCACGCCCATCTCCATCTAAATGGTGAACTCCAAAAGGCAGAAGTTGGGTCTGTTTCTCTTTTGGAACTCAGACCTTTGAAGGGTCTGACAGAATAGCAGGCCCAATAATTGCCTGACAAATCAGTAAATACACAGGTGCTCATCCAGTGAAAAGTAACAGGATTTCTAAGAAGCAAAAATAAATACCCTAAAAGACTGAAGAAGGGGTGATTCATTGCTAGGGGGATGGTATGTACGCCACAAATGGGAAAGGAAAAGTCCTCTGACGCCAAAGTCTCCTCTGAGCCTCAGGCGGAATACCATGCTGACAGCTCAAGCTTTCCTTTATGGTGCCCATTGCCCATTGTCACTGCATCGGCCTTGGCAACTGAGTAGTGCGTGCATAGTGACTAAGAATGCAGCTCCCTTCCTTAAGATGCTGGTCTTGTTGCTTCCTACTTGTGCGACTTTGGGCAAGTCACTTAAACTCTTGAAAAAGTATTATTTTTTTTCAAAATGGAAATGAAATATTTTTTCATTGGCTTTTTCAAAAGTCTAAATCAAATAGCAAGTTGAAATGGTGGGGAAAGGAAAGGAGAGAGAGGCAGGCATAGTTCAGATATGTTTATCCAGTCCCGTTGACAGTAAAGAAAGGAACGTATGGACTGTGGGAGCAACCTAGCATATACGAATGGAATGGGAAGGTTGGAAAGATTTTTCTATAAAGGAGATTGAAAGACTGACTGTTGAAGATGCGACTGGAGTTGAAGACAAGACAACCAACCCCTTAGAACTGTATTGTCTGTGATAAGAAGCTTGGCCTGCCCCCTGTGGACTAGCCCAGGTTCCTGTAGACCTTATCTGATCTTCAGCAGTGCAGAGACTGGCTGCCATGGAGGGAGCATGCAGGCATCCCAGGGACCTGCCATGTCAGCCAAGTGAATGATGCAGGACCTTGTCAACGAGAGCCTGAATTGAGGAGAGGAGCCACAGAAAGAAAAGTTTCATCCTTTCTGACATTAGTCAAATTATTTAATGTTCTGAAGTTTTAATTTCCTCCAACACCACCTTCTCAGAACCTTTCCCCTCAGGTGTAAGTAATTTACAGGGGGAATTGGACCTCATGTTTTAGCCACATACTCCAAAGAAGATGAGGATCCTCCAAGGTCAGTTATTCCTTAGCGATTTGGAAATTGAGGATCTCTTACAATACACCTGCTCCATACATACAGACAGAAGGGTGGGGAAGCAAAAGCAGCTGGCCCAGGATGGGAAGCTCGGAAGATGATGGCTACGCTGGTGTCTGTCTTGCTGGTAATTCCACAGCAACTACAGTTTTTTTCTAGCTTGTCAGAGATTTCCCTATCTGAGATGATGCGATTTTCCAACACCTGGGAAAATCCTTTCTAATCCTCTTCACACTTAGCAACGTCCGGGTTCCCACGGTGGTCGTGCAGACACCCTGAAGTAGTCACACTGTGCTGTGTGGCACCCAGATCACAGTCAGGGGCCTGGCTCCTTCCTTTCCCTCCCTTGCTTTGTCTCATCCTCTTGACCACTTCTGCTTTAACAGATTAAGAGACTGTCTCCAAGATGCAAAGTGATTGCTTGTAAATAGCAGTGTGAGGGATTCCTCTGCTACACAAGCTCCACGCAGCAGGCAGTGCTTGATTTCTCATGGTCCTGGTACTCTACCAGACACATGATCAATCTGACCAGAAACTCGGCTTTCCCTTCCTCCAAACCACTGCTCACCCATGCATGGCTTGCCTCTGATAATACATCGAACACCTAGGTCCATTTCTCTTTTGTAGTTCTGGTTTAGGAAGCTTCTTATTTTCTCATTATTTTCAACTATGCTTTTTAACAATACAATTTTCACTACTTTTTATGGCAATGTGACAGAATCCAGGTTCATTTTACTCAACGGATGCTTAATTGAGTCATAACTATACAAAAACAACGTCCTTGATGAAGACTGTATTATTCACTGTCTTGTTGCTTTGAAAAAATAGCTGACCAGAAGCGTCATAAGGATGCAAGGGCTTATTGGGCTTACAGTTTGAAGGTGCATTTCATTGTGGTGGGGAAAGGCATGGTGGCAAGAGCATGAAGAGACTGATCACATTGACTCCACAGTTACAGCGACTGGGCAGAAGGAGGAACACAGCTTATCATACTTGAAGGCTGATGCATTTCTTCCGAAAGGTCACTACTAGAAGCTTCACCATCTTCCAACACATCACCAACTGGAGACCAAGTGTTCTAACAATGAGCCTGCGTGGGACATTTCACATTCAAACCCCACCAAAGATGTTAAGAAATGTAAAGTTAGCAGAACAGAATTGTTCAAAAGGAGTTAGTTTTTACTGTATAATGTAAAAATAAAAGGTTTGGAAGGTCAAAGTAATAGTTAATGATATATAAGAAAGACTTGTTTTGTGTCAGGTGTGTGTGTGTATGTGTGTGTGTGTGTGTGTGTGTGTGCATGCTTGTGTGCACGTATATGTGGTCAGATGCCAGAGAATAACCTGTGTATCATTCCGTGGACACTGTTCACACCTTTTTGTTTGTTTGGGGTTTATTTTTGTGTTTTGTTTGTTTATTTTTTCTTTTTTCTTTTGTTTGTTTGTTTGTTTGTTTCTTTTTTTTGAGACAAGGTTTCTCTGTGTAACAGTCCTGACTATTCTGGAACTCGCTTTGTAGACCAGGCTGGCCTCGAACTCACTGAGATCCGCCTACCTCTGTCTCCCAAGTGCTGGGATTAAAGGCATGCACCACCACCACCCGGGTTATATTTTACTTTTAAAACAAGGTCTCTCACTAGATTGGTACTTGTCAAGTAGGACTAGACTTTGACTAGTTAACCAGTAAACCCGAGAATTTCACCAGCCTCCACTTCCCTACCAATGGGGTTAAAGGCATGCATACTACACTAATAAAGCAAAAGCTCTTGGGATTAGAACTCCCGTCCTTGTCCTTGCAAAGGAAGCACTTCATCGGCTGAGCTACCTCCCAACTTCAAGCAAGATGAGTGCTGCTCATGTGTTCTTGCTTGCACCCTCATAAAAATAGCTCTTGGTGCAAACAAACAGCACTTGTGGATTCTGCCTCTACCCTGATTGCTCAACCTAGACCCTAGCCATCATTCAGCACCATCACAAAAACAGGAGCCAGGAGAGAACCCCAGTCCTGTTGGGAAAGGTCTGTCTCCCTTAACCATTTCTCTCCTCAGTGTCTGAAACTTATAAGTGCAGTGTTCAAATTGGAAATCTTGGGATTACCTAATTCAAGGAAGGCAAGTTGATCTTTCTCTCATAACCAGTAGGAAAATTCTAACAATGAACTAACCTCATTTAATTATGAGACATGAAATCCAGAACCCAGGCAGACAGTGCTTATGTGGTGTTGAAACCATTAAATTATTACCAGGCCTGCTGTTCTGCTTCCACACAGCTGTGGATGCAGGCAGAGTAGGATTTAGTTGAAACCTGTGTGTCAGGAAAGATGATGTGAGAAGAATGGTCCAAATCTAAAAATGGTGGCAAACACCTGTAATTCCAATACATGAGAGGCTGGGGTTGGAGAATCAGCCTGGGCTACATAGTCACAACCTGCCTCAAATAAATAAATAAATAAAACTAATTTTAAAATGAAGTATGGGAAAGTCCTGGGAGAAAATAGACAGGATGGAGTTGCAATGCCCAAGATGAGAATTCAGAACTGAAGAATATTCAGTAGCTATAAGGATGTCTGTATAGGACTGGTCAGAAGACAGGAGGAGACAAGAAGACCTAGGTACTAAAGATGGACAAAAGGAACATCTAAGACTTTCAAAAACTTCAAGCATAGTGAGACAGAACTCAGAGAAATGAACCTTGGAGCTAGAAATGAGACTGTATTCCCATAACCAGTCAGTTCAAAAGACAAGAAGTAAGTGGACATCAATGAACACTATACTGGTTATTTTGGGGGGTGTGGATACATTTAATCTTCACAACTACATTATAAGGTAGGTGTCAAATATCTCAATGTCTAGAAAAGGCTTTGGAAAGTAATTAATTAATTTATGAAATAAGAATTCACAGAGCTGAAAATAGAACCTTGATATTTTATTTCTAGTAAACTGATTTGCTAGTGGCTTAGTCATTATTGGAAAAGGTTGTTTTGCCCTGTACAATACATTTAGAAATGTTTGAAACAGTTTGTTGTTGTTTTTGCTGTCACACTGATATTTAGAAGATAGAAGCCAAGGATGCTTCTAAACATCTTCAATGCACAAAATAACCCCTACAGAGATTCATCCCACATACCAACTGCACTGATAGAGAAACCTGGATCTTTGTTGCTTATGTCAGAAGAAATGCACTTTGAAGCCAATGTGTTCTACTTAAAATTAACATTTTCTTCCTCTTTAAAGATTTAGTTTGCACTTATTCTTAAGTACCAAGTTCCACTGTTGCTTAGGCTCAGATGATACCAAGTTACACAAAACTCAAATTTCTGCCACCTCAGAATTTAATTGTAATGTGTATACCATCAATAGGTGTGTCAACCAGTAGGAGGATGATATGCACAATATACAAAGCCATTAAGCATGATGGATTAATCTAAAACCAGAGCATCAATGAAGGAGGGGCAAGAATGTCCCCCTAAAGCTTCAATTTTTGAAGATCTTAATAGGGAATATTGGATTAATCAAGATGGCTGAAATATTAAAGTGTTTGTTACAGAAGTCTGAGAACAAGATTAGGATTCCCAACACCAGTGTAAAAGCTGGGCATGATCCACATTTATAATCTCAAATATGAGGTATGGAGATGGGGTGTGTGTAGGCAGAGACAGGTGGATCCTAGGCAGCCAGTCTTGCCTAACTAATAAGCTTCAGGTTGAATGAGAGACCCTGTCTCAAAAGATAAGGCTTTTATTTTTAATCATTTGAGAAAAACACATGACATCAGTATCTGGCCTCCACATGTGTATACATTCATGTGCACATTCCATTTGTATGTATGTTGAAACACTCACATGAACATGAACACACAAAATAGAACAAGATCAATATGAATGAAAGTCTCTATAGAATATCTCCCTTTAAATGTAAACAAATATTTATAAACAATTACTTAGGGAACTTGGGTGTAGTTCTCGCCAAACTGTTTCTTGCTTTTTGTTGGGTAAAGTATTTGGAGATTCATGGAGACCTGTCAGGGGTTCTTGGTCCACCAAATGATATTAGTCTGGAAGGATTCCACAGGTTCTCATCCTCTGTGGAAATGAAAAAAGAACCCCTTTTCCAAAGCAAGAAATCATTAGACCCAAAGATTGAAGTAATGATACTTTTAAAATATATATGTTAGTTTAGCTTAGCAGCCCATACAGTGAAATCTCTCTGTACTTAGCTCATTCACAGTCAAAAAATTCAAAGAAAACACAATAATATATATATATAATTCAGACTCTATGTATTGTCCACCTTTATGTGGCTTGTTTTTCTTACTCTATTTTTTCAAGTTTTTATAAATAAAATAATAGAAATGAGGAAATTAGATACTGACAGAGTACTCTTTATTTTTATTACATTTACTGTCTCTTTACTCTTTTTCTTCTCTCTCTCAAGCCTGTGTACATTTTTAAAACGTACTGTGTCTTGTTTAGAGGTCTTTTATGTCTGAATCTGTCCTATTGTGTATCTGAAATCCTTTTCTGTCCAGGAGTGCTACTTAAAATGATAAGCAGTGTTATTACGACTAAGGCTGCTTTGCTTTTTGGCTCTGCCAAGTCCAATATGGTAGAGGTTCATTCATTGCCTCTGAGAACCATTTTCTCCACCCCAGATCCAGGGTCGGGTCATAGCAGGTCTGTGTTGCCATTAAGCAAGTTGTAGCATTCTGTTCACAAACCCCATTTAAATGCTCCATAGCCAAACCTCCCGAAAGCGTCAGAGTTCATGCCGGAAACATAGCCCAGGAAGCCGCCATTTCAAAATTGCACATTTTTTTGCTACCACTGAATCAGAAAGACCTCTCTTAAAGAAATCATGCCTTTTCTTCTAGCAAACAGAGCCCACCCAAGAAAATCCTGCTACCAAAAAGCCATGCTTAACTCTGTTCTTTTGTGTCCAGAATTCCTTTTTAAGCTTTCTCAGGTTTCACATGGATATAGTCAACCACATTGGCATGCCAGTTTTTAGGCAGAGAGGCTGTTAGTTCATTCCTGGCTAGCTCAGTCAGGAGAGCATGAGACTCATAATATTCAAGAACATGGATTTGGGCCCTACATTGGGTGTCAATTTGTTGACAGAGTGGCTGCTTATTCTTTCCCAGCCACCCAAACTCCCGAAATAATCACACAGAAACTATATTATTTAAATCACTGC
>LOEQ01005621.1:93102-104404 GCA_001685075.1 Bramus lutescens
GGAGAGAGAGAAGCCATTGTTAAAGAGTCCTGAATAAACTGCTTGCAAGAAGAGCTCCGGTGTTGCATCATCCTTGCTGGTCGAGGTGGACGCGACAGATGAGATCTCATCTGCATTATCCCTGGCCCAGAGCACTGAGATTCTGTCCACCTCCTCAATTCACCTTCTTGGTCCTCTCCTGAAGCTATGTCTGCACTTTGGAGCTGGAGTGTGACCTCCTCTGACAGACCTAACAGAACAAAGAGAGAGGCCATGCTGTAGATAAAGTAAGCAGAAATCTTCAGAGCAGTTTTAGATATTTTCTAGTTTCTCTGTGCCTCTTGCTCTGCATGGTGTGTGCTTGTGCGTAGTGGAACATTCCACTGTGGCTCAGAGTGCTCTGGGAGCATGGAGCTTCACTGTGGCATGAACCGGGGTACTGAAAGAAGAGCAATACAACAGAACTGATGTTGGGAACACTTACGTTCTGGAAACTTCTCATTGTCGCCCTTCTCTGACCCACTCCAAGTCCAGATTATTCTTACAGGGAACCTGGGGAAGGAAGACAAGCTTCTGATGAGTGAGCTGAGGGACTTTATTTGCCCTGGATTTCTGCTTTTTCAAAGAAGAGACTCAGAGAAATAGCAAACCCTCACCTTGATGAAGGAAGCCTAAAGGGTGTCGGGGCCAAGTTTATCATGGTTGGAGTAGGGACACAAGGAACCACATCTAAGCTACATATTCCCTTTCCATACATACAGAGTTCCAGGTCAGCCAAGGCTACATAGGTAAACCCTGTCTCAACAAATAAATAAATAAGTGAATAAATAAATAAATAAATGAAAGAAAAGAAAGAAACAGCAGATGTGGCCACTTGCATGGCCATGGTGGAAGGCTTCTGTGCTTCAGAAAATGATCTCCCTCCTCTGGTTTGTGGCATTTTGGACTCTCGCTGTATGAACAAATCCTAAAGAATACCAGCCGTAGGTGACTGGTGATTCCTGTCCTAGGCCTTTCTGGCTGGACCTGACTTTAGGCCAGCATCAGCCCACATGAAGATCTTCCAGGCCCTTCCATGGGAGGTCTGCCTGAAGACAGGCATTGCTTCCATTTATAGGCTTTTAAGCCAGTGGTAGGAGGAATAATCATTTTGCTTCTTTTACTGTGTTTCTCAGTAAGGATTGTAAGCCAGGATTTAAAATTGGAAAAGTGGCTAAATTCCACATGAGCTACAGAGGCACTAATGTATAAGGGTTGTATATTGAAGCCAAAATGCTAGTGAACGGGACCAGGTGCATCTACATCCTTAGTCTAATAAATGACCCTTAACACTGATACCTTATCCTAAGCCATGGTTTATATTTAAGAGACCTGATTTTGTTCCATCCCCTAACCAGTGGTGACCGTGAAGAAGGGAGAGAGACAAAGAAAAATATAGAAAATGTATAAAGGTAGAGAATAAGTAGGTAAGTAGATGATAGATGATGAAGATAGATAGATAGATAGATAGATAGATAGATAGATAGATAGATGAGAAACAGGAATATATTTATTTCTGAAGGTGGGTTGGAAAATAAGTAGTAATGTTTTTATAAAGCAGTGGATGAATTCAGCTGGTTGATTAAAACAATCTCATCTTTGACATCAAAGCAAAAATATAAATAGAGAATAGCAGGGTACAGATGGCTTAGGAAAGGGCAGGTGCCTTTGATAGGGGTTGTGATCTGAACACATTCAAGATATCAGTCATTTCCTAGATGATAAGAAAAACAGATGTGCAGAAGAAACATGTTCCTGGGCCTAGCATTCTGGATGACAGAGCTAGTGGAGCAGAAATCATGGAAAGCAGTTGTTGTATGAAGGACACTTGCTTGTTTCCCAGCCGCCCAGACTCCCAAAATAATCACAAAGAAACTATATTATTATAATCACTGGTTAGCCCATTAGCTCCAGCTTCTTATTGGTTAACACATCTTAATTTAACCCATCTCCATTAATCTGTGCACCACCACAAGGTTGTGGCACACCAGCAAAGTTTCAGTGCATCTGTCTCCAGTGGCGGCAGCTCCATAGCTTCTCCCTGACTCCGCCTCCTTTCTCCCAGAATTCAGTTTAGTTTTCCCTGCTTAGATCTGTTATGCCTTACTCCGCTATAGGCTCAAAGCAGTTTCTTTATTCATTAACCAATAAAAGCAACACATAGACAGAAGGACCTTCCACATCAACCAGTAAGAACAAAATAAGACTTTTACAGAGTGAAAGAGTAAGGGGCTGAGCAAGCAGATGGTGATGTTCTGAAAGTCTGGGACCAGAATAGCTGTATGATGCTTATACTCAAAACAACAGGTAGAGACATTATTTAGGGCAACTCAACAACACCCTTCTTAGACTCTCAGTCAGGCCAAATGGCTACACAGAGAAAACTGGCAGTGTAAGTAAAATGCACACCCAAATTATGGAGTTGGGATTCAGCATGGTTATTATAGAGGAACCGAAGGCATGTTAACATTAGCCTGCTAGAAACCATTCCTATGTGTGTGTTCAGTCCAGAAGGACAAATGTCCAAGTTCAGCTTGAACTGTGGCTGATTCTGGGAGCCCCACCTCTTCTTGACTATGTTGTAACCACTAGTTAAAATCTAGAAAGCTCTTGGAAACAAAATTCTCTTGTCAGTAAAATTGAGTGAAAAGAAAAAAGAAACTGAACACTAGGCCAAGAGGGCATAAAAATAAAATAATAATTGATAAGAAAGCTAATGATATGAAAAGTTCCACCCAAACTTTTAACCGTAAGTTGAGAAATTAGGAAAAGTTGGACCATGAAAGGTATGTGTCCCAACAGAGGGATGAGGAAGGCTGTTACCCATGTCACATTCTTTCCTTAGGCTTAAACAGATGCAAAGCTAGAGCTAAGTGGAAGTAAAACTCCAGGGCAAGACCACAGAAGAGGCATCATAGAGAGAGATATCATAGAGACTTTAGACCTAGTGTCTCAGAAGCCATCGACTCTGCTACAGATAACTTCACAGTGAGAGACAGAAGCCAGCATGAAGTCGTAATGAGAGACATGGAAAAGCCTGATGTAGGTTGTGCTAGATGATAGGCGTTCTGGCTCACAGTGGCATGAGAACCAGAGTCACCATAGAACTGCTAGCAGGTATGACATACAGAAGGCATATATGACGGTTTGGATGGAAAATGATAGGATCATGGATTTGAACACTTGACCCCAAGCTAATGTAGTGGTTGGTGGAACTATTTGAGGGGAGATTCAAGAAGTTTTAGGAGTTGGACCCTTTTTGGAGGAAGTACTCCACTGGGGTAGCTTCAAAGGTTTGTAGTGTCGTCCTACTTCCTGTGTATGGATGTAATTTCCTGCTCCTGTCTCTATGTCTACCTATTGCTACCTTGCTTGCTATTACAGATTTTAGCCATCCCTCTAGAATCATAAGCCAAAATTAACTCTTTCTTAAAAATTGCTTGATCATGCATTTTATCAATCAGATATAAGCATCCCAAGAGCTACCCTCAAAGAGCAGAGGCAGAGTACACATGGAACCAAACTGACCCGACATGTATATTCTTCACTCTCAGCCAATATATCTGGACACCTGGGATAACCCACCCAGCAACTGCGACCAGGATTTGTCGTCTTCCCTTAGATGTGTTGGGATTCTTTTGTGTTCTTTGATGATTATCTCACTTCAATTAGAGATCAGACCCTAGGAATATCATTTTTCCAAGGTAGTTCAATTGATGATGGGATGGGTGAAAGCTGGAGAAAGAGTAGCCCTGGGCTACTGTCATTTTGTTAGCTCTTTAGACTCTGTGTGATAAAACCACAGTTGGGTTCCAATCAACAAGGAGCTTTGAAAGAAGCTGTGCCCATACCAGTGTAAGGCTCGCTACCCAGGAACAAGCCCATCAAGGCTAATGTCGGGGGGCTCATGTGCTCAAGTCACCTTCCTTTAGAGGTCCTTTTGTGACACGCAAAGTATCTGAAGATTTTATTGAACATCAGACTGGGCTTACTAAAGACTCTGGTGTGACTAATAGGGAGTGGCTTCCTTAGCCTAGCATTCAGGAAAACTTACATTGGAGTCGTCTATAACAAAGGTTAGACTTTTGGAAAGAGTCTAACCAGGAAAAAATGAGCAGGATTAAGGGGTAATTTCGGCATTTCTAGGATCTCTGTAGTGAATGCTTTATGCCTACCTGACAACCCCAGTTGGTTCAAAGGAAACAAAGTCCCAATGAGTGAAGAAACAAATCTATTTCTCTGTCTCTGTCTCTGTCTCTCTGTCTCTGTATCCATCTCTGTCTCTAGGTCTCCATCTCTGTCTCTTTTCCTCCTTCTGCTCAAAGTTTCATTGGCTGCTACTCTCCACTCTCAGTTTTTCTTCCCATGTAGGTAGATAGATTTGTCTTGTTAAGGAAAATGGCCAGAGATGTGGTACTTGCTACTCTGAGAAGGGGGGTGGGGGTGGTAAGCAGCCATTGCTCCTGTACTTTGGATGGTCAAGTTTTGATCAACGGAATGCATATAGAAAGCTCAGGAATTCTTTCGTAAATAATCTTCATTTTCTGATCCTTTCTTTTCTCTATTCATATTGGTTATTTTTCTTGATGTAACAACAAAGTACTCAGCAAAAGCAACTAAACAGAGAAAGACCTTTACTTGGCTCATAATTTCAGAGAATTTCAGTCCATTATGGTTAGGAAAGCTGGGTGGGAAGGCTTCTGTCTCTGAGCTAATACTAATGTGGCAGCTGGACCAGGAAAAACAGAAGATGGGAGCAGAATCAGAGATAGACTACAATCCTCAAAGATAAGCCCACAGAGACTCCCCTCTGCCAGCCAGTCTCTGCTTCCTAGGCAATGCCACCAGTTGCCGATCAAGTGTCCAAAACACGTGGACTTACGAGAGACATCTCACTTTCAGGCCATATTAATCATAAAATTCAATTTTTCATAAAAGTTTCCCAATCTGAGAACATTTGTTAAGTAACTCGATGCTACAAATTATGCTTGGTGAGTCTTAGGGATAACATAAGAATTTGTGGGATGTGAGTCTTGGGGTGAGGCTGGTGTTGTTTGAGCCACCTGCTGTCACACCCACACCCTGCTTTTCTTTTCCCAGGACTTTAGAAACTCGGTGGTCAGATACACTGAAAGCTGTTCTGTCCTTACCCCACATAATTTCACTGTGTGTCATGCTCAAGGCTGCAGGTTTAGCTTGCACTATCTGATATGAATCCTAAAAGGAGACACAATTTCAATGTCCGTTTCTGAGATAAAGAAACTGGCTAAGGCAAGCCACAGGACCTATCTGTGGTCACAATTGTAGCAGGCATTAGCATAGGCTCAATCCCAGCACAATCAAATGGAGAGATTCCTTTCTCCATCCTCTCCACTCAAGAGTGGTTTTAAACACCTTTCATTGTTTTATAGACAAGGGAAGGAAACTCTGTCATTTTCACCTCCTAACCAACTTTCATCGGACTTCACCAAGCATGGAAAGAATGACACTGTCAGAAGCAGAAACCAGTGGAGAATCTCCCAGTTTCTGAAGATTGCTACTGAACAGGACCACATGTGTGGTCAGAGGAATTCAAGCAAAACCTTCACAGAGCTCAGTTTATTGATGTGTGGCAAGGGGCTCTAGGAAAATAATTATACTGGGGCATGGAGACACACATGCAAGGTCGTTTCCTAAAACATTATTTGTAGGGGTGAAAAATAATGATTTAAACAACCCAAATATCCACCCTCAGGAGGACTGCTTAATGCATTAGAGCAAATCTATCTGGTGTGCTGCACTGTGCCATTCACAACAGTAACACGGATTTGTGTGAATTAGCCTAGACGTCTGCTAGTTGACACTGGCATGTGGGGGGGCATGTGTTCATGTGTGAGCATGCATATACAGGCCCAAGGTCTGCATCTCTGTGGCTCTATTCCTTTGTGCCATTGAGGCAGAGTGTCCCTGTCAAGCCTAGAGTTCTCTAGTATGGATAATCTCAATAGCCAGCTCACTGTATAACTTTGAAGGCTGCAATTATAGGTAGACTACCATGTCAACCTGGTGTTCTTGTGGATTCTGGGGATCTGAACTCCAATTCTAATTCTTGAGTAAAAACAGCTTTGACCAATTAACGATCACCCCAGCCCTTTTCTTATTTGAAAACAAACTTTTTCTTTCTTAGTGGTGTGGCCTGGATTATTATATGAGACAATAGATATGCACTCTCAGTCTAGAGTGGGGCACATGCTGGGCAGTTGAAAATGGCATCAGTTTTGATATTTGTGGGGTATTTCTATCACCTAGGGAAGTGTAAGTAACTTCTTTAAACTTAGTGGCTTCAAGAAAGAGCCATTTATTATAATTCATAAATTCAGTGAACTCCAGATTTGAAAAGGGTGTGGTTGATTTCTTTGTTCTCTGAGGCATCTCCTGAGCCATTTGGGGAACTTGCTCCTGAAGTGTCCAGATTGCTTTGTTCTCATCTCCAGCATAGGTGGCTGGAGGGTTAAGCTCCACCTATACTCTGGGTTAGAATAGCAGTGTATGGCCTTCTCATGGGGGTAGCCTCAGAGCCACTTGCCTTTCTACCCAAGGACTGACTTCTTGTGGACTGAATGTATCAAGAGAAAGCAACGGGAGATATCTGGTCTTTAATGAACCACATAATTCACATAACACCACGTTGACACATCCTTGGATAGGCAATAATGAGTGCCTCCAGAATCCCTGGGAAACAAGAGCATCAGGGTCTCCTTGTAGGTAAGCAAGGAGAAATAAAGCATCATTGTCACCACCTTCGAAAATTATAATATCCCAGAGATCTTACCTCCATGCATTTTACTATTTACAGTTAAAATGTTTGTATCTGTCCCAGGATGCTTCTCCGTGGACAGAGACATAGCAACACTTTATATAACTGAACGCATAAGCACACAGAGACCCAGAGACACAGACAAAAATACACATGCATTCTGTGACTGAATCACGGCTGCCGAGGAGGTAGACCTGCCTGCTTCATGTGAAGTCTAAAGTGTTTGTGCAAAAAAGCTCTGGAAAGAGGATGGAGACGCTTGCTGCTGTATATAGAGAGTAGGTTTTGCCCTTTACAATAAGATGATGCATTTCATTTTGCTTCCCCTGTTGCCATGGTATCTGTCACTTTATTTATAACTGTGTCTCTTCAGTCGTATCCATGTACTTGAGAGGCTCTTCTATTCAAAGTAATAACATGCAAGGATGGGGGTGGGGTGTGCAGCAGGCAGAGATCCCGGTGTTTGTCCTCTTTGTCTGCCATCCCTGAGTTGTCTCGCTAGCTCCCCAACACCCTGCCAACAAAGGAGTCTTCCATGCATGTTGTACCCTTTACCTGGCCATGCGTGTCAGAACTAAGGTCTGCCCTGAACACGCTAAGATCTCCAGAATTATGTGATTCTGGGCAAGCTGCTCAGCCTATTTGAGATCACTTTTCCTCTCTAGTTCGTTTATAAAACAAGAAGGCTAAAGAGGAACTTACTAATATCCCTTCCCTACTATGTTCCATGGAGCTTTATGTCCCATCACATGCTGGCTTCTTTTGCCATTCCTCTTCTTAAGTGTCATCTCCTTCTGGGGAGGCTTTGTTTATTCACCCACCTCCAGTAGATCTTCTTGGTACTGTGGTCATAGCTCGCAGCCTTAGATCACATCCCTTTGTTACCTTTTGCATGCTGGCTCTCTATTTGGAACCTCACTCCTAACAGCCACCCCCAACCTGCCCACCTCATACCACCTACAGCCTCTGGTGGTGAGCTGCCATCAGGGAGAGCCTCAAATATTGAGGATTGGGCTTTGCCAGGCACAATCTTTCATTAAAGGAGGAATGCTGGCAGCATGTCAATGTTGCTGCTCCCTTGTCCACGATAATGTGAAGTTCTGGGATTTCCCTATAGGTTGGGGCTCAGTCTTCTTTCCTTGGGATTTGGCCTGAAGCTGGTCCTTAACCATTTTCTTCTTGTCCGTGTCACTTTGTCCCACTTCCCCACTCACGGGGTTTCTCTCAAGAAACTTCCTAATGTATCACTCTGCACTTGTCCCCTGTTCAGGTTTGGCACTAAGAAAGCCATCCTGAATCATCTTCTCAATGAGATGACTCAATGAGCCATCATCCTATCCCTCAATTTTCATTTCCTCAACTGAAAAGAAACTTGATGCTCTTACCTGACAGTGTGGACTGGAGGATTGAATGAGGCGATACACATCCAGTCATTCTGGAGTCATCTTTTCCTCTGATCAACACCTACTTTAGGGGAGAAGTTCCTCTCAGTTAATCCTTCATAGAAATGCCATTGAGACCCCTTGAGACATTCCCAGAGATGTGTTCCTTAACTGATTGCAGAATCCATCAAATTGACAATCAGGATTACCCATTAAGAGTCACCAACATGACCACTCTAACATGTGCTGAACAAGATTAACCACAAAGAACATCCCAAACTGGAAGGTGATAAACCCACAAAGCCTCATCCCTACCCAAAGAACTATAGGCACCTGAGGAAAGATGGGAGAAAAAGAGTTGGTCCTTCCCAGGGAAGGGCACATGAGTGGGTGTCCAGTAGCAAACATTAAACCCTTAAAACATACATACAAACAACATTATATGGACTCAACAGGATACGTTTGGAAATTTATGTATATATGCAAATACATATATGCATGTAGTAGCAATCAACAGCAATTAATGAAAAATGAGACCATGCATTTGAAGGGAACATGGAGAGGGGTGTGTGGGAGGATTTGGAGGAAGGAAAGGGAAAGGAGAAATGCTGTAATTAAATTATAATCTCCAAAATACACACAAAAAATTGTCCATCACACTGATAGAGAGGAAACAAATCCTAAAAACAAATACAATGTAATTGCTGTGCCACGGCCACAGCCAGGCCCATCTGAGGGCTTCTCCAACTGTGGACATTAAAGCTGCAACTCTGTTATCAGCACAGGACCCAGCAGCCCAGCACTGCCTCCCTTGCACAGACAATAGGACACACTAGAATCTGTGTACTGGTAAGGGAAAACTGTACTGGACTTGTTTTCTGGAGTTGGGATCCCTTTCTAAAGGGTCCAAGATGAGGGGCAAGGGTTGGATGGGCACTTGAAAAGAAGCTGAACCATAGCTGACATTCTTTTCCTTTCTCATCATTGCACAGGTGCAGTAAGGGCTGGCTTTGTGTCTCTCTGAGTCAGGATCCTGCAGACTCAGGTGTGAGACTCACCACAATACTTGGTACTTAAAAGCTTAGGCTACCCCTAATTATACGAACACTATGCTTGTCTTCAGGCAAGAACAAGGATTTTGTGAAGGACCCAGAAAATGAGCTGTGTTCTGGGGACTTAGTTTGACTGTCTTGAACACCTCTTCTTTGTCTCATCTGTTTCTTTACCAGACCTCACAGAAGCCCAAAGGCCCATGGCTCTGATTTTGAATGCAGCAAGGCTAGGATAGTAGTGGGGAACACAGAGAAGAGTTTGAAAGCTGAACTCTACATGCAGCTAATGGGGAGAAGTCAAGAGCAGATTCTGGAACTCAGAAGTCATCTTGGGTGCTTGACATTGCTACGGTACCCAAATAAGGAGGCACCCTTCTTAATTAGGACAGCTAGACCCCAGCATCTACCATGCCTAGTCATCAGGCATCCAAGAAGCCAGGAATCAGTTTTTTAAAGTGCCACTTGCCATTGACAGATCCAAGGAAGAAGAGGAGTTGCCTCAATGGGCCCAAGTTCCTTGCGGGTAGTACCAGCACCTCACCCCATCCTCAGGACCTCCTGCCCACCCTCTCCTTCTTGCTACGCCAGTGTCTCTGCTTTTCTTGTTCTATTGGTAACTTGCTGATTGTGAAGCTTCTTCATTTATTGATGTGTTCAGAACAAGGGCCAGCGCCCTTGGGAAGCAAAAGACTCCAGGGACTTCTCAGTCCAATCAATACACAAGGCCGAGAAACTGTCGGAGGATTCCAAGAATCAGTTTACTTTGAACTCTGCCTAATGTAGAAGCAAGGGTCCCAAAGAGAAGATGTTCGCTTTAATGTCTGTGTGGCTTTGCCCATCTCAAACAACAGGAGCTGCTGCTAGCCCTTGGGTATCCCTAGATTTTCTAACCGCAGACATCTTCTTTAATGAGAAAATGGCATAAGAGGGAGGTTGTAGGGACTCACATTTAATTCCCATTTCTGTTTACATATAAATAGCTATTGCTCCTAGGACAGTCAATTAACCTTCCCAACAATCAGGTGATTGGGTGCTGCTTCCTCCTATGGATGGAGTTTGCACCCTGATTAAAGTCAGTCACTTGAAGTTAACCCAATCATTTGCGTGAGTTAACGAAGACACCTACAAGTGACTTTAGAATTGTCTAGATGCAGGCTCTTAATATGCCTTTCCTACACTCACTGTGATGTGTTTGCATGTTCAGAAACTCTAATCCCCTGAGTTTTAGCAAGACATCTCTTCTGTAATCCTCAACTCCAGTCTGGAAAATAATAACAATAGCATTAAAAATGGTTAATGACTAAATAAATTAACAAATGCATTTTTAACAAGGAATCCATCTTTTATAGAGTTGAAGTATCCTGGTACTGATTGCAAAACTGCCTTTGGATTAGGGGATAGTTGCCTGCCTTGGAGAAATGCTCAGATGGGGTGGGAGTGGCCTTATCCACAATTCCAGAAAGAAAGTGAAACCCAGGACAAACATTATAATCCCAAAGTCATATAATCAGATAGACCTTCCAGAACACAGACAGAGATTGTGCCTGGGATAAAGAAAATGTGTAGAAAGAAGAGGAGAAAGAAGGGGAATATGAAAGAATCCAAGCTCAATGCCATGGTTCTGTATGTGGGGTTGGAGGAAGGGAGTTGTATGGGTGATTTGCAGAGGGCCCCATATAGAATTGTCTGCCTGTGTTTTTAGTGGCAGCCCAAGCTCTGCTCTCCTCATCTGGTTTACTGCAGTGGTATATCACTAGGCACAATTTGATATCACGTGGGGGGAAAGAAAGTAATAAAATAACTATGTGTTTTGCTTTGGGTTCACCTTCCTATTTAGCTTCCCTAGGATCATGAATTATAGGCTCAATGTCCTTTATTTATGGCTAGAATCCAATAATGAGTGAGTACAAACCATATTCATCTTTTGGGGTATGGGTTACCTCACTTAATATAGTGTGTTCTATTTCCATCCATTTGCATGCAAAATTCAAGATGTCATTGTTTTTTACCACTGAGTAGTACCCTAATGTGTATATATTCCACACTTTCTTTAT
>LOEQ01005621.1:104965-117918 GCA_001685075.1 Bramus lutescens
GGGAGGGGAGGAAAATGGGAGGAGGTGGAAATTTTTAATAATAATAATAATAAAGATACTGAAAAAAGAAAGTAATAAATAAAAGTAATAAGGAAATGGAAACAGCATTGCTGGTTTTTCAAGGTTAAAATCTGTCATGAAAGAGCCATGGTGGCTCCTCCAGGTGGTCAGTTGTCAGGAACACCACTGAGGCAGGATTCAGGTCCCCCTGTCTGTCATCGGTTATCTAGCACCTGCAAAGTCAGCATTCTGTAGTCCAGGGAGGGGATAGGAAAGGGATCAAGGGTCTCAGTTCTCATAGGATGTCTAGCTTACCCCTGTACCAAAGCCATTATGCAGTTGAGACAGCATGTGTGCAAAGATGCTTCAGGGAACTACCCAATCACACCACCACATTCATGTTCCAACGAGGCGTCTCTAACCCTATGCTCTTCCTCTTCCCCAGTGGACAAACCTGCTCATCCAATCCTGCTGTGCTTATAGAGTGTGACCTCCTTTCGAGTAGGTTCTCAGATTCCATATCCATGCCCTTGGCTCCTATAGAATGTTCTTCATGGGGATCGAGTGGTTTCTGGTGGATGGATGAATAAATCAACCCATGGACTTCAGAATCAATAGTTACTATCCATGAGCACCTCAGAGTGCTGTCCAGACTCCCATCCTATTTCCCCAAAAGCAGAGTAAATGAGTAAGTAAAATTATTATATATTTTTTAGACTTTGCCCTACCAATTGCAAAGTCTATCCAGATGTGCTCTTTTCCATGGCTTGTATTGCTCCACACTTGATACTAGTTTTCTATATAAGAAATGCTATTTTAGGAGGAGCCCTAAAGGTGACTCAGTCAAAAAAAATTGCTTGCCATGTGAGCATGAGTACCTGATTTTGGAGCCGCGTCATCCCCTAAAATACTAAGTGTGGTACTCCACATCCATGATCCCAACTCTGGAGCGATGAAGATAGGTGGATTCCTAGAGTTCACTGGTCAGCCAGGCTAACTAAATGGGTAATCTCCAAGTTCAATGAGAGACCCTGCCTCACAACATAAGGTGAGGAATGACTGAGGATGACTCTGAGCATTAACCTCTGTCCTCCATGCACTGCAAATGCTCATACACAAACACACACACACACACACACAAACACACACACAAACACACACACATCTCCATACCCATACTAACATCTCCACACATATAAAACTATGATGATATTAAATACAAATTTATAAAGTATTTCACCTTCTGCTGTTCTACCTTTTCCCTTGTGAATTGCTGGTTACTCCTTGCTCTGAACTTCTGATCTGTGTATGACTCCAGGTCTCAGTGTTGATGTTCATTGATTTTTCTCAAGCAACCTAAGATGAAATGTTGCTGGGGTCTCCTGTAAGCCTAGTATTTTTTTGAGCTCCTGGAGTTTACCAGTCAACAAAGAAGAGAAGCAATGAGCTTGTGGGGAGTCAATGACTCAGAAGCTATGACCTTGACTGAAGGCTTGTGTGGATCCCACTGTGGCAAAGGTTCTGCATACAGCATCGTTCTGCAAGCCCCAGGAGCTGTATGGGTAGCAGTGCTATGCTGTCCCTTGTTTTGCTGTCGCTGGAGCTGAGACACAGAAGAGTCCAGTCTTCAGTGTCAGGCAGTGACTAGTGGGTGGCTGTCCTGAGATAGGACCTGCGATTGAAACTACCATAGCGTATTTTCAGGCTACATCCCTGGCCTCTGCATTGACTTGACTTGGATCCAAGGATCTATGGAAGACTGCGAGCAGTAGCCCAAGTGCAAGAGCAAAACCTTCTGTGAGAATTTACTTTGTCAGAGAGACAAGGGCCAGGGAGCAAAGGACAAAGCCAGGCTAGGTGACTTTCTTCAGATCTTCCATCTAAGACCAGGGATTGGGGTGGAGGTGGTGATGGGGGCGCATAAGTGGAAACAGAACTTCCCTGAGAAAGCATAGCCAGTTGGGACTGAGCCATCCTCGTTAAGTGCACAGAAGTGCTTTTTTCTTTCTATATTTTGCCTCCTGGTCCCATGACCACTCTTAGCTTAGCAATTTTCCTCTCTTTAATCTTTTTCCTGTTTTTTTTATTAACCAAACCTGACAGGCAAAGGATGGAGCCGCCACTTGTTTTCATAATCGTTTGACGAGTATGTAATGAGAATTACTTATCGGATAAATATGCTGCAATTAGCCTGGAACCACAATACCATCTGTGGTGGGTTGTGTTTTTTCTTTCTTTTTTTTTTCTTCAAATCCAAGTGTGGCTTAAGTTGTGTGGCGGGATGATACACATCCCTGATGATGCACAGACAAGCCCTGAGAGGGCAGTGTGGGTGGGGAATCTTGTGGACAGACATGGCCAGGTGCTGGGGACAACTCTGTTTGGGAGGTAGAAAGACACTATCCCCCTTGAGGTCCCAGGCTCCTCATAGTCTGGACTCATCTGTTCCTGGTTTTAATCACTGTGTTAATTGGCCCTGGAAGGGAATACATTCTCTGTGCTGGGGAACACTGCGTGGTTCAAAACACCGATTTGATAAATAGATACAGAATTGAACTACATAAAGGATTCTGTCGAGTCCAGATTGACTTTCCCAAGTTTAGACAGTTCCTTCAAGGGCATGATGTAGAGGGACCCAGTCAGGAGGACCCATGTAAACAAAACAGAACCAACTTGGAAAACCAGGGTTGTCTAGGTTGGGGTTTGAACAGCTAAGCACAAACAAAGTTGAGTTGTGAAATCCCTTTAAATCTTTGCCTCCCTGCCTCCCCACACAGCTAATAAGTTGCCACTGTAGACCCTGGCAAGCTGGGTGGGTAACAGAAGTCACAAATGAAAACCACCAAGGCCGACATTTGGCTGAAGTTAATAAAAACCCAGTCAGGGCAATAGAGCCAAATGAACACCTGCAAAGAGGTTCACCCCACACACAAATCAAGGAAATATAATTAAAGGAACAAGGATGAATCTTTCCTGCTTGGTGGGTAGTAAAGAGCTAATGTTTATGAGACTGAGAGGGATCTGGAGGTCTCATTCATCATGGGGGTGGTGTAAGCAGGGAAAAGGACTCAGGAAAACAAGAAGTTATACTTGGCAGTGTCGGAAGTCAGTGTGCTGCTCCATCTTGCAACAAACTTGCTCTCAGTTGCTCTAGGGAGACACCCAAGTGTGCACAAGATGCCATGCCCTGGGGTAAAGCCAGAACCAGCAGTAATGAGTGACAAAGAAGAAAACAGGAGAAAGGAAGTGGGGGTGAGGAGAAAAACCTACCTATCTGATGTAGTTTGAAAGTTAAATGTCTCCCACAGACTTATTTCAACTCTTTGGAAAGGTTATGGAATGTGGAGGAAGTGGAGCCTTGCTGTAGAAAGTGAGGCGCAACACTAGGGAAGGCCTTAAACTTTCATAGCTCAGCCCCACATCCTGTTCACTCTCTACTTCCTGAATAGGTGCTTCTGGCCTGCTGCTGTGTCTTACCTGACAGGATACACTGTCTTCCTCTGGAACTGTGAGCCAGAACGAAGCCTTTCTCCCAAAAAATTGCTGCTATCAGAGTATTTTATCATAGTGACAGGAGAGGAAACTAAGATATTAGTCATTAATAGAGAAATGAATAAAATGCTATTCATTTTGAGATGTGATATTTAGCAGTTAAATTTAGAAATTAGACACACAGGTACAGACCTGAATTTAATAAACACACACACACACACACACACACACAGTAACAGGACTCAAAAATACGAAGTATATCTGAAAATGCCATGTATATAAAACAATATACATATTTATGTATATATAAAAATATCTATAAATAAATACAAAGTATCTAAACATTTATATAAAGTGTCATAAGCCTCAAGTGTTTGTGTGTATGTGTGTGTGTGTGTGTAGCTTCTAAAACCACACATTTATAGTAAATGTATAAATACATGTTTTAGGAGCTGGAGAGATGGCTCAGTGAAGAATGCATTTGCTGCACAAATGTGAGAACCAGAGTTTAGGTCCCCAGAGTCCATGTCAATGCCAAGCAGAAATGGTGGCTCAGCTGTAATCCCAGTATTTGGAAGGCAGAGATGGGGATTCCTGGAGCAAGTCAACTAGCTCAATTAACCAAAATGAAGAACTCGTGGTTCAAATCAGAGAACTTGGTTCAGTACACATGGTGGAGAGTGATCAAGGAAAACCCCTGACATAAACATCTGTGCTTTATATGCATACACATGTACATGTGCACACACACACACACGCACACACACACACACACACACACACACACACCAAAAAAAATCCACATGGTTGATAGGATGTGAGCGTCTTTATCCCAATTACCTCCTGAAACAAAGGAGACCTGAACGGATAAGTTTCCATTTTATGTTTACTTTTTAGTGGTGTATGGAGCAAATCTGAAGATGGAAAGTTTTGTTGATGCTTCTCTGTGTTTTGTCGGTTGTTCCATAACTTAAGCAACTAACGCTAGGCAGCTTTTGGGTCCATAACCATGGCTATGAATTGGCCCACCCCAATATCTACCTCATCTAAGAACTGCTGGAACATGTGAAGGGGCCAGACCTGCAGATCCAAAGCTACAGGATCTCCATGGCACAAGGCAACAACAGGGTTTCCAAGAAGAGTCCCAGTGAGAGGAGTATGGTAAGCAGCTTCCTTCATGCCTGGCTGTGAGATGTGACAATGGAAAAGCTAGAGAACGTACTGGATTAGTAGACCCCCATCCCCACCAAGAACCAAAGCTGGATCCCCTTCCTAGTTCAAGGCATCTCATTTTCTTGAAAATCATCTTTCAGATTTAAAAGATAATCAGCACTGCCACCTCCAACCCCAGATATCACACACACACATTCAATAGAGCTGGGATTGCTTATGGCCTTTAAAGGTTTATTTTTGCTTATCTTGATATACCAGGAGGTCTGGATTAGGAACCAGGACCTTAGTATCCCACAAGCAAGAAAAATAAGGAAGCACAGCTGGGGTTCTGTAGCCATTGTAAGCAATATTTTTTTTAAGTTTTTTAATGTTAAAAAAAGTACAAGTTTTATGTAAGAGTGTGTTCTCTTAATTCTACCTGTAAATGAATTTTAACCTTTGGCATTATGGGGGTATGACAGGTCTGGGTATTCTTCCTGCCTGTCTGTACCTACTTGGATATGAAGCTTTCAAACCCAGTGTTCATAACACTGCTGATCTCTTCTTGAAGATAAGCGAATTTTCACTAATGTCAATGTTGATTATCCATACAGTTTTCTTCCTTGCCGGATGCTGCGCCAGGCACTAGGTACATTATGATATTTAATCTCCACAACTGCCCTAGAAGATACTGCAATCTTCTTATTTTATAGAGATAAAGAGGAGACTAGGAAATGTATTCAAAGGCATATGGATGGTAAATGCTAGGGTTGCCTCAAAAATGTGGCTTCTAATGTTTGTGATGAATATGATATATATATATATATATGCACAATCTTCACTGAATAATATTAGTTTATGCCATTTCCATAACAAAACAAGTTATAATATCTGGTTTGTCCATTCTGTCTAGCGCCACACTACCTTCTCTACATTCTGACCTAAGTATGTAATTCACATGTTGAATTTAACATGTGTTTCAAGGCCCCATCTCTTTTACAAATCATTGCTTCTTCACCTTTCCTAAGTTGGTCAATGACATCGGGGTTCATTCTGTGGGCCACAATAAAACCTAAGAATAGAAAGCAGTCTCACAGTTACTCACAACACTATAGAAGTAAATCTGGGACCTGTTATGTATAACTGTACATTCCTCACTCTCCTCAACCCCTGACAGCCATATAATTACTTTATCTATAGACATATGTCTCTTTGTTTCTCTTCTTTCAATTATCTCAATGTTTTCAACATTCATCCATATATTTAACATATATCATTACTTCATGTCTAAATACATAAATGTTTATGTTCCAATGTAAAAAAAGGCAGTCTCAAGTTCACTTTGTCCCTCAAGATCCATGCAATCCATCAGAAAGGCCCCCCCAGCCACCCGAATGCTGTTGACAAGACCATTCACAGCACCATTGTTACAGTGAGCTTTAATTGCCAGCTAGCCCCAAGCTTGAATCACCTGGGAAGAGACTCTAAATGAAGGATTGTCTGAATCAGGTTGGCCAGGGGCAAGTCTGTGGTCATGAGAATTGATGTGGGAAGAGTCAGACTTAAAGCGGGCAGTGCCACCCCTGGTTGGGTCCTGAACTGTATAAAGAGGAGAAAGTGGGCTTAGCCAGGAGTGTACACACATCCTTTCTCTCCACTCTTGACTGTAGATGTGATCAGCTGCTCCGGCCTCCTGCCTTGACATCACCACAGTGATTGACCATAACCTGGAATTGTAAGCATAATAAATCCTTTACTTTTTAATTTTGCTATATTTTATTACAGAAACAAACTAAGAAAATGGAGGGCATTGTGTGCTCAAAAAGACTCCAAGCTTGCCTTAATGCTCTGTCCTGAAATCTGTAATAATTGTAGAACAAAGAGCCCTGTATTTTCACTTGGTTCTGGGCACCATGAATTGTGTATCTGATCCTGCCTACATAGACTTTCTCAATGCTTTCTTTTGATCTTATCTGCTATCCCTCTCCTCATCCAGGTCAGTTCCAAAGACTCTGATATCCTTATTCTTCAAATACACCAAGCTCAATTCCTTATTGGGGTCTCTGAACCTGCTATTATTGTCACCAAAATTATGTGGATGGATTTGTGTGCGTGTGTGTGTGTGTGTGTGTGTGCGTGCGTGTGTGTGTGTGTAATCACTCAACTGTGAGCTCTAAGGCTGTCTTCTCCAAAAAGCCTTCTCTGAGTATCCCATTTGAGCATCCTACTCAATGAGCATGCTTCATTTGCCCTACCTTCTCAGTCCAGTTGCCCTAGTCTACTTTTTAAATGGTAGTTATCTGTGTTCATCTGTTCATGTTATTATAACAAAATATTTGAGACTGGGTACTTTATTAAGAAGATGGATTTATTTGGCTCACATTTTTCTAAATCAAAACATCCACTATGGGAGGGCACATCGCTCAATACTGTTACAGGTTCAGTCCATGAACAAGCCGTATCCAACTGACTTGTGTTCACGATCGTTACTCTTGCTTCTTTGGGTACTTGTTATCTGTCTTCTCCTGCTATGAGACAAGCTCTATGAAGAGGAGAGATTGGCTTTTTAAATTTTTACATTTAAAATATTTGTTTACTTTTATTTTATGTGCACAGTGCTTTGTCTGCATGTATATGCAGCACATGTGTGCAGTGCACACAGAGGCCAGAAGAGGACACTGGATCACCAGGGACTGGTGTCACAGTCAGTTGTGAGCTGCCATGGGACTGCTGGGAGCTAGACCTGAGTCCTCTGCAAGAACAAGTGTTCTTAAAGGCTACATCAACTCTCAGCCCCATCAATATTGTTAAAGCTATATGCAGCAGAAGCTCAGTGGGTATTGGAGGAGTGTAGCAGGAAAGAAGAAGAGAGATCAGCCCTGGCCCAGACCATTGTGACATCAAGGCCCCATGATGTCCCTAAATCCCAGAAGATCTCTGAGAGAGCACCCTCCCCCATTCTCTATTCCTCTGTGTCTGACTCCTGAAGACATAGAATGACCATTTCTGTACTTCGACTTCATCACCACAAATATCAAAGTGCTGCCCTTTCTCTCCTGGATGCTGACCTCAATGACCTCATGCCATCTCTAGCCCACCTGAGTCTAAATCACTACCACAGTCACTCTTGCAGGCCATTCCTAAGGTGATGAAAGACAGAGGTGAGAAATGGGTCCTACAGATGCCATGACCCATGTGGCTCCCACAAAATGTCACCAAACCATAAGGAGATTCCCATCACCATGGATCTGTCTCAGACAATTCATTTACTATGCAGTAACCACTCCACACCACCTGAAACCTTCAGCCTTTTGAAGGAAGGTTTTGTAAGAGAATTAATGACCACCCAGTATACGGCAGATGCTATGCTATGTATGTGAAGCAAATATTTGGGACATGGGAAGAACTGAAGTAAAAGTGAGAATAACATGAGGCAGAAGTGAAAGGACAGGGGAAGAGATGCGAACGGGATCACTCAGAGACGAGGACTCTGTGCTAAGCTGAGAAGCAGATATCCCTGCAGAGGACAGAACTGTGCAAAACCCCACTACTTCACGTTGCTTACGGGGCTCCACAACAACCTTTCCAAAGGCTCTGAAGCAGTTAAACTGATTAAACTGTTTCCAGTGAGCGGACGATAAGTCAAGCAATTCACTCAATGACATGCTGTGAAGAAGGGGCAGGATCTTCCTGATGAGGTCTTCACAGGCCTTTGACGTCTCCTGAAACATGTCTGTGTGTCTTGTGAGCTTCTAGGTCTCTATTCCAAGAGCTCACAAAGGAATTAGCAGACTCAGAGGAAGTGCTGCTGAGGAGATAACCTAGCGGGAGTCGTGGACATGATTCATCTAAGTTTTCTGCATCTCAATTCACATTGGAAGATGAGGAAGAGATCTGAACAAAGAATTTAAATTCATGGTTTGAGTCTCAGCTCTGCCACGGGCTTACAAAAGGGTCTTTGACATACTAATTGCTTTCTGAGCTCATTTTCTGATATAAAAATAGATTTATTCTCATTAGAGAACTAAAGCAATAAATAAAATGAGATACTGTGAACTTGAAGGGCTATACATATACTGTGCTTACTGTTTTATTTTGTTATTGCATATGGTTAAACTGCAATAATTATTTTACAATTTATTAAATATTATATCATATTATAATTAATAACATCACCACTAAATATTTTCCAAGATGAGCTATGTTAATTGGAGATTGCATGGGTCAAGGCAACCAAGTTCAGGTAACTATACTCTAATAGAGGGGTGAAAAGTGTGACCCTTATAAATGAAAATACATAGGCTAGAGAGATGTGTGGTTCAGCAGCTAAGAACATTTGTGGAGCCTCTTGCAGGGTACATAGGTTTAATTCCCTGAACTCAAGTGGTGACTTAACAGCCATATGTCACTAAAGTTGCAGGTGATCTGAAACCCTCTTCTGACCTTTGCAGACACCAAGCACACACAAATGCATATAAGCAACCACTCTATATATGAAATAAATCTAAAATAACTTAAACAATAAAGAGATAATTCTTAAATTAGTATATTCAGTGAATTATGATGTAAAATTCATTATTTCTGCAGGGTCATAATTGAAAATCTCTAAAAGAAATAAAAACCATAAAACCCTCCCTGTCATGGTTTGAAAGAGAAGAGCCTCCATGGGCTCGTAGATTTGAATACTTGGTCATCTAGGAGGGGAGCTATTGGAAAGGATTAGAAGGTGTAACCTTGTTGGGGATGGGCTGTGTAGTGTTTCGGGGTTTCAAAAGCCCAAGCCAACCATAGCATCTCTTTCTTTCTATGGCCTGCAGATCTGGATGCAGAACTCTCACACACCATGTTTGCTGTGTGCTGCCATGCTCCCTCCCATGATGACAATGAACTAAACCTCTGAAACTGTAAGGCAGCTCTAGTTAGATACTCTCTTTTCTAAGAGTTGTCATGATCATGGTGTCTTCACAGCAATAGAATGTTGACCAAGACTCCCTAAAATCAGAAAAGTCACATAGAGAAATCAGAGGTCAGTGCATTAGTTATAAGAGAGAAGAACATTGGAATGATCACATCCCGTCATACTTATTGCTTGGATAAAATCTGAAGTTCTCAGAGAGCTGAGATGCTTTGACAATGCCCCGAAGTTGTGCAATGACAAAACTGGGGCCCCAGTCTTAACTTCTGCATGTGGCGCTTGGTCCTCAGAGCTCTCTCAGGGAAAGGTTGCTTAGAACTGAGAGCTACCTTCCAGAGACTTTATGAAAGAATTTAGAAAACATTTACTGAGCAGCTACTGTGTGCCTAACACCCGAGAGCTGATTACATCCTAAACTGCTTTTGGATAATTATTCATTTTCATTTTACACACACACACACACACACACACACACATATATATATATAACTGTTTTGTCTGCATGCATCATGTGCATACCTGGTGTCCATGGTGGTCAGAAGAGTACATCCAATTGGTTGTAAGCTACAGTGCAGGTGCTGGGAATTGAACCAAGGTTTTCTGCCAGAGCAGCAAGCAGTCTTAACTGCTGAGTCATCTCTCCAGCTCTGAGATGCTTTTATTTTAATAAGCAAGAAAATATACATACAAAACATGCTGAATTAATTGATTGTTGGTGGAAACAATAGAAGGATTCATGAAGGGAGATATGAAATCTATTAGTAGATGATTGGGAACACTGTGTTAGAAGACAAGTGAAGGTGAACCCTAAATTATGGAGAGTTCTGTGCTGGTCTTAGACCTTCATTCTGATCACAAGAGGGTTGCTGATGTTTGGCATGATGATTCTGTCCAAGCCAAAAAGAAGGAAAAGAGGGCAAAGACTGTGGTATTCTGTGCTTACATGCTTAATTATACTTCATTGGGGACAAAATATTAGCAGAGAGGAGGCCCTTAAGATTAATTTTTATTGATCAAAATCTGTGACCTGACTATTCTTAGATGCACTGGATTATTGAGAAAGTAAGTACTTCACTTGAGCTGATCATTTTGCTTTGAACAAAATCAAAGAATGAGCAACATACACTAGGTAGGTGGATAATCACTATGGCTGCACACATCTCTCTACTGAGCATTTGTGTTTGTTTAGTGAAGTCTTATGCTTAGTGGATACTTTTCCATCTACAGAAAGCAAAATATGTGTATGACACCTGTTTTTCCCTCCAGTGTCCCTCCAGTGAACTTCCTAACGTAAATACAACACCCAATATTTTGGCAGCCATCTTGGTCATGAAGGAAAGATGAAGATATGCTCACAGCCCCTGATGTCAAAAAACAGCTCATCCACAGCCAGAAATAGACAACTCCTACCAGTCTTGCTTCATAAGACAAACAACACACACATTTATATAAGCTGCTGTGTCCAGCTTCCTCTCATTTACAGCTTAGCAGAATCACAACTGACAGAAGTCAGTGGGAGAATTGAACAGTTTCCTTTACCACCCCAGGCATATCGCTTTTGCCTCCATTAGGGCTTGTACCTTGACCCACCTGCAGGTTCTAGACGAGAGGGAAATCAGCAATTCATTTCTACTTTGACACAGACAAGTGAAAAAATAAGGTCAGAACCACTTAGACCTAAGGTCTTCACTGCTGATGATGCTGTGTGTCTGCTGTCCTGCTCTCCCCTCAACGAGGCTGAGAGCCTGCTGCTGATCCCTCAGCCTAATAACCAAGTCACATCTGAAGTGAGACAGAGCCTTATAGCCCCAGAATTTACCCCATGGATTCACCCAAATCCCATGTCCCATTCTAACTTTGCCCACCCCACTATCACTGACTGGACGTTGGTGCCCAGCTCTGTCTTGGTACGGGTCCTAGAATGATAACTCTGATCAGTTTTCATCTCTGCTTTATAAAGTCGCAGGCTCTGCTTATTTGACAAGCTGTGCATTTCTTCATTTATAATTTATTGCACATTATTATTCCTGTTTTTTTGTTGGTTGGGTTGTCTTACAAATTACAGGCTCCTACTTTAAATTAACACTGATTATGACTTTCCCAGATGCGTTATCTTATATTTATCTATATTAAATCTCATCTAATTTGCTTCAAAAAACTTGCATTCTTTTGTTCTTTCAGATCCTCCAGTATTCACCGTTGTTTTGAATTTTGTGGCATCTGAAATGTAATCAACCTGTCTTTCAAAGTCAGCAAAACACTTTTAAGGCATGCTCTAACAGGTGTAAACCAAGAAAAAAAACCCTAGTGTTTATTGCCTACTGCATATCCTAGCTGGGATTCCCACAAAAACACACAGAGGGATGAGGAACTGTTTTATACCATTTGCATGGGAGCACAGTGGGAGAACACACACAGGGAGTAGAAATGGAAAATGTCGGAAAGCATGGAGGGTGTGTGAGCAGTGGGTTACTAATGCTGGCTTCTGCAGAAGACCTTCTGAGGGGTCTCATGGGGAAAGCTTCACTGATTCCCATCCATTATTATGTAATGGTTACTTTGAAGAGTAAGAGATGGTAGGGGGAATAACTACCTGACTTTAATACCTGGTCTTGAGCCCGGAAACTCCTGTATCCCGAAAAAGCCTTCAGGCAGAGGCTCAGGTAACAAGAGGAAGAAGGCCCTGCCTGTCCCTGGTTCTACCACAGGGTCATCCACCACAGTTGTCCTCTGCGTTGGCTGGGACTCTGCTAGTGTAAGTTTCTGTGCAAAGTGGCACCTCAGAGCTTGATCATCAAGGCATGAAGCCTGTTTCCAATGCCTTTGTTATGCCATAGAAGATATTCACTGTCCTTTTCAATGACACAGACAACCTCAAGACATACCCAAGAAGATCTGCTCATTTTCACACGTACTTCTCTCTGTGTTCATCCTAATCAGAGGCCTCAACTCTCACGATAGGCAGCTAAACACCTCTATGACTCTAGTAACTACTTTGATCCCAACCTTTTGATCTACTAGTATAAGGGGCCGGCATTACAAGACAACAGCCAGTATCGGGCTTAGAAGGATCCTTAAGATGTTATCTAACAGAAATGCCCTTCTCCTGGTAATTGACACATTTAGTCCAACAAGACCAAGGTTGCATGCTTTTAAGATAAAGGTAATTGTCAAAGAAGTTTCCTGGGAAAGATGGTGGCAGGCCCAGAGAGATCATATTCTCTGGATCCACTCATCTTGTTTATACCCATGACTCTGCTGTAGACTTCTTTGCCTCCAGCCTCCCACTCTTGTAGTAATAAGGGAGCGGGCCCTGCTTTTCGTTCAGCCCAGCTCTCGCACGGCTAGCTTATACCCCGAAATAACAACACACAAATTGTATTCATTTAAGCAC